>JAADVT010000114.1:0-53456 GCA_023335895.1 Pythium rishiriense
CGCCTCGAGCAGGACGTGCTGCCACGCTACTTCAAGCACAGCAAGTTCACCAGTTTCCAGCGTCAGCTCAACAACTTTGGCTTTCGCAAGTGGACCAAGACGCGCGCGAGTGTGTGCACGTTCAGCCACGATACGCTTATGCGGGGCACGCCAAGCGAGCTTCCCGCGATGATCCTCAGCAGCCAGCGAGTGGCGGCACCCAACATGACGCCCCAAATCTCTCGCAAGCGCCAGCGTGACGAAACCGCCTCGATCCCTGATATCTACAAGAAGATCAAGATCGATGAGATCGCACTCGAGGACGAGCGCGAGTCGACCACCGATGTGTCCGACTTGCTGGCACTGGACTGGTCTTTGATCACGGACGACCACGACGAAACGCCGCTTTCAGAAGACGAGGACTGCGTTGGGCTCCCCATCGAGCTCTTTTTCCCCCAAGAGAAGATCTGTGAAGTGGTCGACCCGCTTCCGATGTGGGAGTCCAGTCAATTGGATATGCACGAGTGGCGGGTGTTGGCCGAGTGCTTGGCGTAAGGCAGTGCCGTGAGAAAAAGTCTAAAATGGGTAAATGAGTATTGTCGGTTAAATGAGCATATCATCATCGTCGTCGTCACCCCCGACAGTCGCAAGGCCTTGCGCTCGGGACAGGTCAGCAATCTACACATAGTAAGAGCATCGAGAGTGAGCCACATCGCTTTCCCCCACAGCCTATTCTCTAAACGACTCACCTGGGACGAGGATGTCGCTTGTGTCGTGTCTTTGTCGTCGCGAATACGAATGAAGCGAGGGAAGCGCAGCGAAATGCCCTTGTCCTTGGCAACATGTCCGATGGCAGCGGTATACTTCGATGAGATGGAGAGATCAGTGAACTGGTACTGGATTGGCCATTGTGGAGTCTTGGCTGTCAAAACGACAAGCTGTCGGACGAGGACGACGACGTGGGTCTCGCTATTGAGCTTCTCTTCGCAATTGACTAGCAAGCTAACGCTCTTGAGCCATTGCCGGTCGATGAGACGACTCTAGTCGATAAAGTGGTTAATGCGTTTCAGCACGTACTGCGTGTGCAAAATGAACTGGGAGCTTCGACATCCTTGACTCGTCACGACAGGGGAACGTGCAGGGATTGCTTCCGCTTAAGATCCGGTCGCGAGCTGACACGGAGATTTGATCCTACACGGAGAGAAAAGTCGCGGGCACCATTTGGTCCTTCCTGGACAATTGTTGGGCCAATCATTGACTGTGGTGTGGTGGAGAACGCGTTCAAGGTGGAGCCGAGGCGCTCCACTCGAGCCATGTACTCCTGGACTGTCATCTTTGGCTGCCATGAGTCCGTGAACCCAATCCGCGAATGGATGACACCGCGCTTGACGATGATGCCGAAGTCAAGATAACAACTTGGACGAATAAACCGAGTCGTGTCTCGCACAGTCTCCATACGAAGGCCATTCCGGATAAGGCTCGTGGCTCGAATTGGTCGGTCGAGCCACTCCTCGAGTGGTAAGCGTTGGTACGGCTCGCGAAGCGCTTGCAATAGTGCCTTTTCTTGCTCTGCAGGGTCGTCCATGTCATCTTCGTCAGTATCTGAAGCCCCAGAGTTGGTCCTCCGGGATGCAGGTCCCATCACCAAGCCGCTGCCGCTACTGTCCAATGCGATGGCGGTACTATCCTTTGAGAGACGACGCGACAGCCGTGTGATTTGCTTAGCCACGTGACTCTGCGCTCGTCTCATGATCATCTTGCGTTTCCGAGAGAAGTATGCGGCCTTGGCTGCTAGCAGCAGCATAGCAACGCCCACGCTCGTGAACAAGATGCGCACTAAAGGCCCGTACAGGATGACAATGATCGGAAACGGTGTCGTGTCGATAGAATCGAGCGCCGGCGGGAATGTATTTCCGTGCGCGAGGTATCCACCGACAAAGCTCGTGGCGTCCGTGACGCGCTGCCGCTCGGTGCGCCACTTGGCCTCGGACATGGCGAATACGTAACTTCGTAGTGAAAACGACACGATCGATACGACGAATATGATATCGATACTCGTGAGAAACGTGCGCTTCGTGATCGCGTAGGCTGCTCTTTCGCTGACGGTCGCAACACAACTCCACATCGTATTGCACAGGATGAGCAGGAGCACCCAGCACCGGATACTGCTCAAATAAGCCTGCAGTTTCTCATGGACTGAGTGGCTCCACGTCCAAACGACGGCGTTTGGAAGCACGAGTAACCACGACATGAGCTGCGTGACCAGCGTAATCAGTACGATGCGCGGGTTCCGGTACAGCGAGCGTGAGAAGAACGAGTAGAGCTGCTCTTCCTCGATGGCCGTGACGCCGCTCATGGCCTCCATGGTCGCGAGCAGCCGACGGCGGCGCATTCGGTGCATCACCCGTCGACCAAAAGAAGAGACGCGCTCTTCACCAAACGGCACGATAGAACTATTCCCATCGGGCTCGGTGCGCGTGATGCGAGACGAGAGTGCCACGAGGCGTCTCTTGGCTCGCAGGAAAATTCCGCGCGTGGAGGCTTGCTTTGCATTATCCCCGAGTCCAGCAACCGACCGTATACGAGACTCCGAAGCGACTTTCTGCTCCGCCCATGTCTTGACGTCATTATACTTGGGGAACGACATCCATCGAATGAGCTCGAGCGAGCTCAGACAATTAAGTGTCAGCAGCGCCACGTCGATCACGATCAAAAGTGCATACAGTTGGCCAAACGACGAAAAATTGGAAGTTGTTCGGGATTGCAACATAATTGCCCCGTCTTGAACGCGCTCCTGGATGTCATACCGTGAGAAGCAGTTTTGTCGGATGACGTACCGTGTGCTCATGATCGAGATCGCGTCCACAGTGAGCCACGCCATGCGGTCAAGCAGTCGGGCCATACCGGGATTCTCCATGCCGACGAATTCGCTGCGAAACGAGCTCGGACTGCCGCATCCATACACCGTGGGCGCGTTTTGCCACGCTGAATCACGTATCGAAGCGTTCGTCAAGGCGAACGCCTCAACGCACACGATTTGCCGAAGCGGGAAGCTTTCACTGACCATCGCTAGGAGCCGCAACAATTCCGTCTCGGCCATGCTGTCGGCAGGCACTGCGGCAACCTCAGCGAGGAGCTCACTCTCCTTGAACACGTACCGCTTGTAAAAGCCGCTCACGATGCGCTCATAGCAAATGTTTGGGCGGCGCGATATCTGGACCAGCGAACAGGCCGCCCAGACGACGGCGTCGGCGCGCTGCGCACTGGTCATGATGAGCCGCTCAATCGGCGGCGCCGTTGGTTCGCCGAGTGAGCAGTTGATGCCCATGGCGCTGAGAAAAAACGGCCCATCGTCCGTGCCCATTGCGTGCAACCGCTCACAGCGTGCGAGGAACGACGGCCAGCCCGAGTCCATTGGGACCACGGCGCTTGCAGTCGCGTTCTGGCGTCGAATGTCTCGCGCAGGGGAGATCTCCAGCGGCGCCACGTGGAAAACACTGGTTGAGCCCATGCGGAATGCGAATGACTCGGTCGGGCCGATCCACACGATCTTGTAGTAGAGGTCGCGGATGTCCAGCAAGAAGAGCGCGAGGATGACGACGATGTTGCTCGTCATCGACAGCCAGGCCGTCGCAGCCTTCCAGTGCGCCCGGGAGCAGCCGGCCATGGTTGTCACGGCAGTGCAAGGACGATGAGATAGATGCTGACTCGTGTCACACCACTCTAAGCCCTTTTCGAGACGGGAGTAATTGGGTGGCTATTCTTGTCGTGCATTTCCACCAGCACGCTGATACAATCCACGACAACGTCAGATCAACACTGCTTTCTCCGTCTAGCCCAGCGCACCACTCCATCTATCCATGGAAACCAAAAAAAAAAAGCCATTGCAGAAACCCGAGTGTGTGTGTGGGCAAAACAGACGTATACGACAATCCAACCAGCTTCAGTTACCGCGGCTCCCGAGCTTCTGCATGAGCTTGGAGGCGCCGCCCTTGGGCCGACTGGCCGCCGGTGGTGGCGCGCGGCCGAGCCGCATGGCCTTGTTCGGATCCGCATCGCCTAGCGCCGGCTACACACACACACAGACAGACCCCATGGTCAAAATCATACTAAAACCCCACACAAAAAATAAAAACCGTACCGGTCGTGGCCGCTTGTCGGCGTTGGATCCCGACGCGGCACCGGGTCCCGACGCCGGCAGCCGTGCGCCGCCGGCCGAGCCCGCGCGCGTCGGCGTAGCGGAGACCGCGCTCGGGAGGTCGCTGGTGTCGGGCGCCGCGCGCTTCTTTTGCTTCTTGCGCTCGAGCTGCTGCGCGCGGAACTCGTCGCGCGCCTCGGCGAGCGCCACCTGGTACAGGTGGTCCCACTGGGCGCGGCGCGCGGCCGGGTCGTCGTCGTCCTCGGCGTGGAAAAGCGCGAGGAGCTCCCGGGCGTCGACGCGCCGCGCGCGGTCGCTGGGCTGCAGAGGAGGACGCGAGGACGACGACGACGGTGGGTCTGCAACAATATCGTCCTGTGGCGGAGGAGGCGGGGGAGGCGGAGGCGGCGCCGGCGAGTCATTGCCCCGCTCATCGTCCGAGTGTTGTGGTGTTGCCATGTTGGTGTTGGGTCGGGATGTCACTATCGACATTTCCTAAGGAGAGACATCACCTCGTAATAGTGACATAGTGTCCTAAGAAAACGGTTTTCTTGAAATCCGGTTCTTGTGGTGTGCTTGGAGCTGTTTGGACAATCACTCTGCCAAGAAAAAAAAGCGTTTTGTTGAGAGTGGGTTTGTGTAGCTGCCCAGTTCAACCTGAAGAGATCCATCCATTTCGACCGCCACTCGCCCCACTCCTCGATTTTCCTCGGTCACCACCACCATGAGCCGCCTGCTCGCGCGCCACGGGCTGCTGGCTGCGCGCATGCGTCGCGCGTCGGCTGCGTTTTCGTCCTCGACGGCCTCGCCGTCGTTCGTGTTCGAGTCGCGCCAAGAGTACATCGACTACCTCACCAAGCACCACAGCCGCCTGCCGTGGGGCTTCTCGGTCGCGACCACGAGCTTCGAGTTCGTGCCCGAGGAGGCGCCGCACCTGCCGGCCAGCATGACGCTGAGCCTGATCAAGCCCGTCAAGCCCACGTCGCTCTTTGGCGCGGTGTTCACGAGCAACGCGTTCCCGGGCGCGCCCGTGCTGGTCGGGCGCCAGCGGCTCCACGAGGACAAGCTCGGCGCGATCCTCGTCAACAACAAGATCTCGAACGTCTGTGCGAGTGGCGGCGGCGTCACGGACGCGCAGGAAGTGTGTGACGCGGCGGCCAAGCACCTGCGCCTCGACGGCGGTGGCATGGTGCTGCCCAGCTCCACTGGCGTGATCGGTTGGCGCATCCCGGTCGACGCCATGATCGAGGCCATGCCGCAGCTCGTGGAGAACCTCCAGTCGGAGAGCGTGCTCCCCGCTGCCGAGGGCATTATGACCACGGGTGAGTTTGGTTTCGCGCAATACTTGCAGCTCTTGGTGACCAAAGGACGCTGATCGTAATGGTGTTTTTTTTCCATTAGATTTGTACCCGAAGATCCGTTCCGCGGACGTGTGCGGCGGCCGCATCGTGGGTATTGCCAAGGGCGCCGGCATGATCGAGCCGGACATGGCGACCATGCTCTCGTACATCCTGACGGACCTCTCAGTGCCGCGCGACACGCTGCGCCAGCTGCTCAAGGAAGTCGTCGGCGACACGTTCAACGCCATGAGCATCGACACGGACCAGAGCACATCCGACACGGTCGCGATCGTTTCGTCGGATCAGATCCCGTTTGATTCGGACACGCAGCTCGCCGAGTTCAAGCGTGCGCTCCACGACGTGTGCCAGGGCCTGTGCGAGGACATTGTGCGCAACGGAGAGGGCGCCCACCACGTCATGCGCGTCGTCGTGCGTGGCGCTACGTCGACCGAGATGGCCAAGGGCGTCGGTAAGTCGATCGTGAACTCGCCTCTGCTCAAGTGCGCGGTCGCCGGCAACGACCCAAACGTCGGCCGCCTCGTCATGGCTGTCGGCAAGTACATGGGCAAGCACCACAAGGACATCAACATCACTCGCCGCATGAAGATCACTATGGGCGGCGTCGTCATTTTTGAAAACGGTGAGATGGTGCTCAACAGCGAGATTGAGCACCAACTCGTGGAGCACATGCAACGCGCGCAGCTCATCGAGCCGACGCGTGGCGGCCTGGACGCGACCTCGCGCGACTACCCGCCGCACGGCGAGTTCGTCGAGATCGACGTGGACCTGGGCATTGGCAGTGTCAAGTCGCAGGTGCTCGGCATTGATCTGACCCACGAGTATGTGGCCATCAACGCCGACTACCGCTCGTAAGCAGCACTGACAGCGGTCTCAGGCCCCGTGCCTCAAAATACACGCCACCTCGTTTCGGTCATGGCCTGCGTATGGTATTGGTTTTGTTCACGCTAACTGCTCTCCTGTCCGCCGTAAAAGCCCTGCATGAGCTGCAGGCGCCGACGCACTTTTTCGCCGTCGGCAAACACCTGTGTGAGAATGCGCGTGAGGCGTAGCTCGTCAATGCCCCGGAAGAATCGGCGGAAGCCGTCCCGCGTCTTGATCTCGGCCACGGCGGCGTGCTTTTCCTTCATCCACTGGACGATCGTGTCGTCGGGTGTACGGCACGCCAGCCCTTCGGTCAAACTTGACCGGCGAACGTCCAGTGTTGCGGCATTCTCGGCAGTCTTGCGCCTGGAGGAGCTGGTCCGTGGCTCACTCGTCGTGGTTGCGACCGATGACACGGCGTCGTCTTCCATCTGCTCGCGCCACCGATCAATCGCGTGGAGGCTCTCAGCGACGTTAAAAAAGCCCTTGGACGGCTGGACGTGCATCGGTGGCTTGGTTGTGGGCTTGCGCTGCTTCAACTGTCGCGCCACGTTTCGCCTACTGATACCAAACGACCTTGTGTCAGTAATCTATCTATCGTCGACGTTCAATCACCTGTGGAACATACATATCCTCGCCGTCACTGCCGCTGCTCGCCGACTCGGCGTCCTGGTCGGCGTCTTCGTCGTCTCCAAGGGGCTTGCGCCGGCTCGTGCGCTGTAGAAACGACGTGGTGGATTCCAGATCCAGCTTTGGTGCGATCTGCTCGAGGTTCCAATCGCCGCCGGCGCGCGTAGCCGTGGTGAACACCCCACGCGCAGTCTTGCGCGGCGAGCACGGCCGCTGGTCATCGTCGTCGTCGTGCTGTGGGTCTTCGTCGAGCACAAGAATATCAACGTTCCGTGCGCTGGAGGTCGGCACCGCTATGGACGGAACGATAGGCGCGGACGAGACTGAAGACGACGACCGCCGCTTGGCAAGTGGCGTGGTTTCCGCCTTCGACGCTGCCTGCTCCACAAACGCTTCACGCACGCTACCGCCACCGCTGCGGACAATCCCCGCCGACGTATTCGGTCTCCGCTCGGCCGTCGATACGCGTGCCATGCCGCCACTGCTCGGTGGTCGCTTGGTCGGCGACGTCGCCGGGCTAATGATCTGTGTCGGGTCATCCATCGACACGACGCCAACGTTTGCCGAGCCAGCGGCCTCGAGCCGCCACGCTTTCAGCTCGTGGAGGATCGCGTCACGCGACTTGTGTCTCTCGAGCTCGTTCGCGCGGTCGAGCGTCGCCGTGATAGACTCACGCGCTGGTGTTTGTGGGCGCTCCGTCGCAGGAGATCGCCCCACGCCGAGGGCAGCCGCTGCACCGCCGAGCGCGTCGCTTCCTTCGGTCTCGCTTCGGTGGCGCCGCAACGCGCTCGTGACGTTCCCGGCAAAGACGATATCTGTGCCGTGGGTCAGTGTGCTGCCATAGTCGTCGCGCGCAGGATCCGGCGTGGAGGAAGCCGCTGCGTCCAAGCGAACGGAGCTGGTCGCGCGTGAGAGCCCCGCCGCCGGCTCGTCGTGGAGGCGTCCATGGGACGACTCAGGGCGAGCGGAGTGAGGTCTCAGCTCCGCGTTCCGCGCGGCAGCCTCAGCCTCTAGCGTGTCTTTCAACGTCTGGATGGCAGCGTCGACGACGTCGTCGGTGAGCTTGGCGCGGTCGTCCGGGGTGATCGGTTTGCCGTCCAAGATCTCGAGCTGCGGAAGGAAGTTGGCCACGACGCGGCGATAGTACTGGAGGCTGCAGAGCGGGTTCCCCCGCAGCGTAAGCGACGTGAGCTGTGGGCAGTAGGCTGCAGGCGATGCCAGCCAGACAGTTAGACTTTCGTGTGTGTGTGTGTTGACGGCGACTAGGGATTGCGTACCGAGCTGTTCGACTTGGCCGACGTCGGCGATTTGATTGGATTCCAAGTCTATACATCCATTCCCCCACGTCAGTAGACGCATTTCATACGCAAACGATTCCCACGCAACGCACCAACGACCCGGAGTTCGTCGTGCATTGTGAGGGGACTGATGTCGCTCACGAGGTTGTGTTGCACGTGGAGCTCTTGGAGCTCGGTGAGCGCGCTGACGCCGTCGAGGTCCACGATCTCACATTGCGCGACCCACAGGATCTGGAGCGAGTGGAGCGACGTGCCTAGCGCGCGGAAGCTCTCGAGCGTGCTCTGCGGCAGGATGCGCAGCTGCTGAAGCGACGGCAGGAGCTCGCCGATCACTTCGAGCGACTGCTTGGTCGAGTCGACCGCAAGCTGTAAGCTCGTGACGCGCGACAAGTCCGACTTGCCCGTGAGCTTTTGCTGTCAGACAAGCGACGCATCAGTCTCCTGCCATGGCCACCCCACATTCATGGGGACAGAGCAAACTCAGTTCCGTCCGCACCAGCTTCTCTTCGGTGAGATCGTCAAAGGGGTTCTCTGCCTCTTCAAGCACAACGTCGCTGTTCGCCATGGCCTTGGCGTCGCCCGGTGTGGACGGCCGACGCGCCTTCGGGGACGCCATCGGAATCAACGCGGCCACGGGCTGTGCCGGGCCCGTGAGCGGAGTCGGGTTACACTCCTTGGGCAGCGTGCGGATCATGAGCTTGGCCTTGGCCACGTCGCTCCGTGTCGGCGACAACGCGCGTGCGCCGGCGACCGTCTCGTCCATCTCTTCGCGGAGGTCCACCGCCGCCGCGACCATGCTCGACATCCGCCCGCCACGACGATCTCTCTCTTTCGCCTGGAAGCTCTTGGCGCCACTTAGCTTGCGCGGCTCCACAACAGAGAGAGAGCGAAGCGACAGGGACCTATTCTTGGCATTGTGCTCCCCACAGAATGGCTACACATGACTTGCCCTAAGTACGGTCTCAGTTAAGTATGTCTCGTCCATTCGAACCTTTGGATCCCTCCACACACAGAGACCCAACCCAGACAGGAAATGGTGGAGGAGGCGACGACGACGCCGCCAGTACGACGGTTCGCGCCCAAGGGCGCCAAGGCCGCGGCGCCGGGCGGAGCGCACGAGACGCCCGCGTCCTCGTTCGTGTTTCTCCGCGTCAAGCGCAAGCGCCACGAGGACCCGGTCGAGTGTCTGCTCGTGCAGAGCGAACCCGAGCTCAAGCGTCAGCAGCGTGCCGCGTCGCCTGATGCCGATGGCACGGCCGTGGCACCGCCAGCGGCGCCGCGCCAGCCACGCGACCTGCTCGCGGCGTTCACCAAGCTCTCGACGCGCGAGCGCGGCTTTGTGTTTACGCGCATCGACACGCTCGAGCCGCACCAGCTCGACGGCGCCGGCGACGCCAAGTGGGCCGAGCGGCTCAAGAAAAAGGCCAAGCAGCAGCGCGTGAACGCCAAGAAGGCCGCGGCCGCCCAGCGCGTGGCCGCCGCCACGCCGAGCCGCGCGCAGCAGCAGCAGACGCGGCTCAAAGAGCGCCGCCACAGCGACGCGCTGCGCACGCGCGGGCTCGCCGAGGCGGCGACGGCGCCGCGCGAGATGCGCGAGCACAAGACGGTCGAGCTCTCGGGCGTGTGCGTGGTCGATCTCACGACCGTGGTGGGCGACGCCGCCGCGGACGCTGGGGTCGCCGCGTCGCCGTCGGGCGTGACGGTCAACGGCGCCGCGCTCGGCGTCAAGCGCGTGATGAACCCGTACGAGCGCCAAGTGGACGAGGCCGTGTGGAAGGCCTTCCAGCACAACGACTTTAGCGACTTTTTCCGCATCTTCCACAGCCACCGCCCGGAGCTCCGCGTGGACCCGGCCGCGTTCCAGCGGCCCGCGGACGGCGGCACGGTGCTCATGGCCGCGGCCATGCACGGGCGCGCCGACGTCATCGAGGCCGTGCTGCGCTCGAGCGCCGCGAACGTGCTGCAGCAAGACTGGAGCGGCGCGACGGCTTCGGCGTTCGCGCGCCAGCACGGCCACACGAGCGTCGAGACGGCGCTGCTCGCGTGCGAAGAGGCCGAGCGCGAAAAGGAGTTTGTGTACGACGTGTACTGTATTGACGCGACGGCGAGCGAGCAGCACAGTAGCGGCACCGGGGGCGCCGACGCGCCGACCAGCGACTTGTCGTCGGCGCCCGTCGTGTCGGTGAGCTCGGCCGTGCAGCGCTGGCTGTCGCAGGAGGCAGGCCAGCAAGCAGCGTCCGAGGACGAGGACGTGGATGAGTTTATGCTCGAGTCGGACAACGACAACGATCTCGACAGCGACGGCGAGAGTATCGACTCCAACCACGAAAACTACGCATTCAACGACTACCCAGAAGACGAGGACTCGTCGGACTATGACTCGGACGACTCGGACCAGGTATGTTCCCCGGGCTCTGTTGATTTGATCACATGGTCTCACGATATGTGTTAATTTGTGTTTTTTGTACGTTTGTGCGATCATAGAACCTTCGCCATCGCGCGGCCGGCACAGCAAGGACGCGTGGCGTTGACGAACGCGTCGTTGCCGACGAAGTGGACGACTACTAAATCGTGTTCTGAACTTGGTTTGGATTATTTAGTTTTCTCTTTGAATATCATCGTCTCCTCCTACACCATGATGGTGGTGCCGGATGGACGGCCTTGAAGTGATGCGCGTCCCAGCAGCCGTTCGGCCGCGAGACGCGCAGCAGGCGAGATTGGGACCCTCTCAGCCACTTCTCGCTCCTCTTTCTGTCGCTGCTGCTCGCGCGAGAGGTCGGCACACAACTCGTCAAAGCCGCGTCCGTAGCTGATACCATTTCCAAAGATACGCATGGGCCGATCGCATGTCTCCAGCAGCTGCCGCACGGTCGAGTCCACGAGGCCCGGGCGCCGTGTGTAGTAAATCGGCACAATGTGCTTGCCCTTGTCCTCGGCGAACGCGAGCTGGTCGCTCACTAGCTCAGTCTTGACACTCTGCTCGGAAAGAACGACGAGGAAAATATCACACTGGAGGATCGCGTCTTTCGCTGCAAGGATGCGCTCCTTCATGCTTGACACGTGCGACATCGAGTCAAGCGTCACGAGTACGTCCTGCCGCTTGAGCTCCTCGTGGAGCTTGGTCACAAACTCGGTGTGGCAGTCGCCGTGCGACAGAAATACTGACGTCCGCAAAAGCGCGTTCCCTGAGCGCCGTGGGAACGCGGCGGATCGGCGTCTCCGTCCGAGAACGTCCTTGACTACTTCGTTGAGAGTGCGTTTCTTCGCGGTCTGGGCACGCGTGATGCCTCGCGAGCTCCGCGGCGACGTCACACGCGAGCCGAGTCCCGTCGCCGACGAGCTACGCTCCAGCTCCGAGAGCCGTGACACTGTCTCGCTCGTCGTCATCGACCCGCGTACGCTGCCTGTGCCAGGGCGCGGGAGGAAGAGTGAGGACATTCCTTCTTGCTCCTCGGGCTCAGAAACGTCGCGCGTGTGGACCTGGTCGTGAAGTTCCACCTCGTCGCGTAGTCCATCGATGAGATTCTCAAGGCTTCGCTTGAACTTGACCTCGTCGAGCTTGAAGCGAAATTCACGTGTGTCCTCGCTGCCCGGATTCGAAGGGACGGAACTGCGTCGCCGTGAGGCAAGGATCGCGTCGCGGAACGGTACGAGCTGACGCCTGTATAGATACACTTGGAGCTCCTCTGGGAGGCTCATCGCTTCGATGGTGATTGCCATGACCGGTACACGGTTTTCCTTCGCGCATGCCAACTCCTCCATGCAGATCACATTGCGCTCAAAGCCCGGCGTCAGCACGCACACGACCGCCGATGCCTCACGCATGAGGTACATCGACTCTTGGGCGTTGTCGTGGGTGCCACGCATGAACGCAGTCAGGAAACTCTCCTCGATGCCACGCTTCAGTTGCTCCGCGAGCTGCCGATACGCCGAGTCGTACGAAATGACAATGTCGACCCACTTGCTGATCACCTTGATGGCATACAGTTGCTCTGCCGAGGCACAGCAACGGATAGCAGGCTCGCCCTCGTCGTTGTAGGACGCGAGGTCGGCGTTACCACTCTGAATTAGTGCCAGCGCCGCCTCTTGGTGGCCCTCGCGTAGTGCCAAGTGGAGACACGTGTCGCCGTGCGAGTTCGCCATCCGTTCGTTAATGGCCACACCGTGTTGAAGAAACAGCTCCACGCACTGTCCGTTCAGAAGCCCACCCGCGGCGCTGAACCCGAGCGGTGTGAGCCCTTCGTCGTCCTGAAGAAACGGGTTTGCACCGGCGAGCAGCAGTCTTCGTACAGTCTCAACGTGGCAATGGCGCGCCGCCCAGTGGAGTGGTGTGCGTTTGTGTGCGTCTAGCGCATCCACATCAGCCTGGCGTCGAAGCAGCTCGGTTACGACATCCGATCGCCCCATCACGCTTGCCCAGTGGAGTGGCGTCCGTCGGTTAACGCCATCGTGGAATTCGCCGAGCTGGTCCGGTGGAATGCCTAGCGACAGGTAGTGCTTGACGGTCGCGATGTCGCCCGCGGCGGCGGCCTCGTGGAGCGGCGTGAGCGCGACATCAGCCCCCCACTCCTTGAGCACATTCTCAAGTTCGCTCCGGTCGTTGAGCATCGCGCGTTGAAGCACCGTGACGCTCATCGAGTTGCCCTTCCCTGGCACGATCAGAAAATTGGCTCGGTGGTGGATGAGAGACTCGATCACGTCGGCCGAGTCGGCAAGGAAGATGGGCGGGACCCGCATAGACTTTGAGTAGAAGCTCGTCTGCGCAACCACGTCGATATTGGCGTTGTACGCCACAAGCACATCGACGACGTGCGTGTGGCCGTGTGCGACCGCGACGTGGAGCGGCGAGCCGAGCACGTTTGTGAGATTTTTGGGGCGTCCCTGGCAGACCTCGTACAGCAAGCGCAGCGAGAACGGCTCGCCCTGGGTCTTGTCCAACAGGTCTGGTTTTAAACCACCCTTCAACAGCACTTCGACCATCTGCTCGTCGCCAAGACGACACGCAACGTGGAGCGGATTGTGGGTCGTAAACGCGAACGACCAGAGCCACAGCGTCGGCGTCGCGTACATCCGGAGCAGCAGCATCTCCACGGCCGCTCTGGAATCGAGTGAGCGCGCCACGACGTCCAGGAGCGCGCGAGCCTTGTTCAAGTCACGGTTCACAGCAGCTTTGTACAGCCCTCGGCGAAGTTCGCGCTCCACTGCCTCCGACCAGTGCCCAAGGTTGGGCGGGCCAGACTCTTCGACTGGCGGGTCCGACTCGGACCGGTGCGAAGATCGGATCGAACCTTCGTCCGATTGGTCGGGCGTAAACACTGCCGAGATACGGCTCGCGCTTCCAGGCCGCTTCCTGTTGGTCTGTACATGCTTCAACTGGTCTTGGTCCAGTCCGACGCCGAGTTGGAGCTGTTCGTGGGCGCGCAAGCGATCGAATTCTTTGGTTTGTAGATACACGCAGAGCACGGCGAGGAACCCGAGACCGCCGGCGGTGCTGAACGTTGTTGACTTCCAGATCGTCTCGTGCTGAGTCCACACCAAAAGAATCGAGATCGCGACCACAAAGTAGAGGAGCACAGTCTGGATCACGACGATCGTCTCACAAAGCCGTAGAATCGCCGACCGCTTGAGCAGAAAGGGCTCGAGCTTGGTCTCAATCTCGTGGAACGACGACCGCAGGAACGAAAACGACGTCACGCGGCCTCGCTTACCGCGACGCTGTGGGCTGCTGGGCGCCGTCGCGTCGATGCTCGCGCGGACCGACTCGTCGTTGTCGTCGTCGTCGTCGCCGCGCGCCGAGAGGATCGAGTACAAGCACACGCTCGGCAGCGCCGACACGCCGAGGATCGTGTTGGTGACCTGGAACGCGAGCCAGAGCCAGAAGCCCGTCGAGTCGACCGAGAAGACGCAGAGCAGCACCATCGAGAGACACGACGTGAGCGTCACGAGCGCCATGCGGCTCGCGTAGTACGTGTTGGCGAGCTGCAGCAGCGCGTCGCAGCCGAGCAGGCGCTCGTACCACGCGGCCGGCGACAGGTCGGCGTCGCGCCCGGGGCTGAGCGCCTGCGACGCCACGGACGCGTCGCTCGACGTCGCCTGGTGGTGCAGCTTCCGCGCCAGCCGCATTGGGATCTGATGTGAGAGTTGAGAGAGAGAGAGAGAGCCTGCTGGAACGGAACGATGGGTTGCGGACGACCAACACTCTGACTGACTCAGGGGGGGTACAGTGTACTTGAAAACCCGGTCCAGTGTACCACGACAGGGTCTTCTAAAACGGCTGTGTACGGTAGACTCATAAACGGGGGTCGGACCGATGTCGGGCCGAACAGAGGAGGAGCACGGAAGCGAAGAGGCCGTCGGCGAGGGGGGCCCCAAGTCGGGTGCCGAAGGTGTTCCACACAGCTCCAGTCGTGTGGCTGCTGGCCAACTGTTCTCTGGAGGCACACATTGGACTCGTCCGCAGGCAAATGCCGGTGGTCAGGAAGGCACGACCACGGTGGTCGGCAAAGCGTGCTGACGGACGAGAGAATCTGCGTTCGGCAACCACTAGTGAGGTGTGAGATGACGGAAAGGAGAAAAAAACGAACAGCAAGGAGGGAAAATTACTGCGCTGGGGCGAACAAAAGAAAAGTTCGATTGTGATCCGCGGGGAACAAAAAAATGCTTGTGGCCGCGGGCGCTGGAACAGGTCGGATCCCGGTTGTGTCCAGGTCGGTTGGCAGGTCGGGGGACTTTACGTTCGGGAGGTTTTATGTTCACTTCACTTGAGTATTGGGACCTGCAGAACTCTATACCCTAATCGTCTTGTCGTCAAGTCCGTTTTTTGGGAAGAATCTCGCAGTGCCGACAAAGAGGGGGAGCGCCTCTGTGTTGGCCGCCGGCTCCTCACCAATAAAGTATGCTGCTAACCTTGACAGGTATATTCTATGGTAGAAACGCCTGGTTCATGTGGGACGCCATTCAAAAGGAAACGAGGTCGGAGTCGGAAGCAGGCGAACACTAAGGGGAAACAAGTGGCGTAAGGGGAGCGACGAGAGCATGTCCAAGCGCCTTCGAACGACCAAGCCCAACGGAGCGGAGACGATGGAGGCGGACGGAGCGGTGATGAGTGCCGTGCCAGTGTTGCCAGGCGACGAACGAGCGCTCCGCAACGGCGCGACGATGGCCACGCGGCCGCGGTCGGCGAGCGCGTCGTCCACAGCGAGCAGCAGCGCTGGCGTGGCGAACGGCAAAGCCAAAGGTACGCGAATAGAATAGTGGACGGTCCGCGCCGCCGTGGAGGTTAGGATGTGCGCTCACCAAACTTGTTCTGTCGCGTTTATTGTAGTGTCGGCCACGACCCCGCCAGCGTCAGAGAACCAGGCGAACTCGAAGCACGTGATGCTACCGGCGTTTCTATCCAAGACGTATGAGATCTTCAGCATGGCTGAGTTCTCTAGCGTCTGCGGGTGGAACGCGACTGGCGACACGATCATTGTGTCTCAGCTGGAGGCGTTTGTGTCTATGGTGTTGCCGCGTTTCTTCAAGCACCGCAACTTTCCGTCGTTTGTGCGGCAACTGAACTTGTACGGCTTCCACAAGACCGTGCTGGACTCGAAGCGCCTCGAGTTTCAGCATCCATACTTCAAGCGCGATCGCCCGGATCTGCTCCACTACATCAAACGCAAGGTTTCGACCGGCCCGGCCCCAAACCAACAACAGAGCGTAAGCCTCGCTATCAAGGTAGATACATCAGAGATGATGTGTCCTACTTCGTGCATTCACTTCTATCGGATGAGCATTTGAACGCTGACTTTGCACGTCTTGTGTGCCGTCCACAGGGCTCCCGGCTCGACGCACACCGCGAGATCTCGGATCAGCTCGTGAAGGAGATGAAGGAATTGCGTCACCGCAGTGAGACTATGGAGAAGCGCCTGAGAGAGCTTGAGATCGACAACGCGGTTCGTAACCTTGGATGGCCTCGTGGGCACATCAGTTTACTCTAACTTTCCCCATTGCCCTATCAGATTGTTCGCAGTGACAATATGAAATTGTGGAAGCACTTGGAATCTGCCAAGGACAAGCAGCTGATCATGCAAGAAAAGATGAAGAAGATTATGTGGATTCTGTTTCAAATCTACCGTGGAAAGCAAGGGATGCCCAAGCTGGGCGGGCACGGTCAAGAAGACGCAATCACTGAGGAGTACGTGTCATGCATATCTGTTTGTGGGTGGAGCTATACGAAAGCCAGAAGCTTACGAGTGGATTGCGATTGTAACTGCTTGCACATCCCTGCCTATGTGAACTGCATTGTGCTTATTTCAGCTATATTAGTAGCAGCAGACTTGGCCCGAAGGAGTTCCGCGACGTTTTGCGGTTTCTCGCCATGGATGAGCCCGCGTTACTCCCGCACTCGTCGACTGCAAGTGTCGAATCGACGGCTCTGAACGCACGCAAGCGAAAGTTTGTCGAAGTCCCGTCCACGGATCCGCCCTTCACAGATGATGTCTTCAAGCTCGGTAAGTGTTTATCGACACTGTATAATTATGGTCGTGCCATTGACTAATCGCTCCAGTAGGCCCATCATCTGTCGAAGAGATCGGAAGTCCAATCAGGGACGGATTGGCAGCCGCAGTCGAAGTACCGAAGCCGGCGGCCTCAGACAGTGCTTCGAGCAACGTACTGAGCATCTTCTCTCCTCACGCCTCCGTTCCAAGAATCACTCCACCAGAGACTCCGCAGTTGTCGGTCCCGAGATCTCTTTCCTCACTTGCGCCAACCTCGGCATTCGCGGATGTGTCAAACCTCGCGATGACTGCTGCTCCGTCCACTGCTCTCACAACCATGACTTCAGGGGATGCAACTCATGGTGCAATGTCCAACTTGGATTTTATGGATGATGACCTTCCGCTGCTAAACGACTCCGACAACTACCCCTTTGGTGAGGGTGAAGAGGTATGTGTCTTGATGTCATTCCGTCTTGCCTTCTGATCCAGTACTAATCTTCGTCACTCCGTGACAATCATAGCAGCAAGTGATGCGGAAACTCGAAGATTTCGAATCGTCTCTGCTCGATGAGTACGACGTCGGGTGTCTCGATACGCTCTTGCAGGTTTGTCGATGATCACTCCTCAACTTCGTGGCTTGCTCTAATATTTCTCGTAATATTGTGACTCATGTTCAGCAACTGAAAGCCGCAAATGCCGAAAAGGCTGCAATGGCCTTACCTGCCGGTGCTGAGACCGATGAGCTTGTCCCGAGCCCAACCAAAGACGGAGCGCGCACGAGTGCGTAATCGTGCCCACGCACTACTGTGCGGACCAGAATATCGTCACTTGCTTTTGGGCAAGTGTTCAGCTATCAAGCCGGCCGCATGCCCAACTGGAAAAGAAAACATAAAACCACTCCACGCAAGATCTCCCTCCCCCGTCAAACTGACTGTATGTAAGGCGTGCGGCTCGGTTTTACCGATGAATGTTCCCATCTCTATTTAAGATAAACAAAGAAACCCGTTCCAACCAACACGAGCGCACCACTCCACTCTGGTGCACGCTTGTCGCATGGGGTCGATGTTTCTCATCTCGCCTCCGGTGGGATCGTGTATTCGCGACCGGATCCACCGCTTCTTGGCTCGCGCTGGTGGTCTCGCGCAGTGTCTCGTGGAGCCGTCGCTCTGCGGTTGGACCGCTCGTGGCGCTCGAGCGCCTCTCGCAGGCGCTGGATCTCGGCGTCTTTCCGCTTGAGCTCGTGCTGGGCCGTGACGAAAAGCGTCGAGATGTTGGTCTCGAGCGTCTTGTTGCGCTCGCCCAGCACCCGGTTCTCTTGCTGGAGCACCGCGAGCTCCTTGCGCAGCGCCTCGTTCTCGCTCTCGACGCGCTGCTTGTGCTGCAGCACCTCGGTCTTGACCAGCGCACTCGTGGACGTGTCGAGATCACCGTACAGGTCGTCGGCCATTTTTCCATTTGGGAGCGTTGTTTTGGCGCCATTTCACCGTACTGTATGTCACATACTAAGTACGAGTTGCTCTTGTGCCGTCAAAAAGCAAAGACCGAATGGACTCGCGGTGCATCAAGTTCTGGGAGGACGGCCAGGCGCTCGTCCAGGTGGCGGCCGCGGACCCGCAACGGCTGCCGCAGACCATGGGCAAGATGCTCAAGGAACTGCGCACGCTGAGCCGCTTCCTGGTGCGCAACCAGTCGCAGCGCTTCAGCGACACGGCCCAGCTCAAGTGCGTCGACGCGATCGCCATGTACGTGACGCTCAGCAAGCAGCACCCGGGGGCCGAGCTACAGCTCGCCGAGGAGACTCTCAAAGTCGTCAAAGACGGGCTTGCGATGCCCTTCAATGTGGTCGGCACCAAGCAGAAGAAGCGGCTCTTCAAGTGGTACAACGAACTCATCGCGATCGTTGGAGGCGACCCAGACGGCGCACTCCAGATCGACGGACTCGAGATTGACGCCACGGCCGCTGCACCGCGGATCGCGTGGAGTGTGTTGGATATGGACGCCGACGGCTTTCTGACGCTGATGAACGATGAGACCGGGGAGACCTGCGAGAGTTTCCGGGTCGTGAAGAAAAGCGCCGAGTTCAAACAGATCAAGAAAGCGCTCGAGAACGCCGCGGTGTCGGTGGTCACGGTCGGTGATGAGGTCGTCGACGTACAAGAAGTCGCTGAAGAGTAGTAGGATGATGGGAAGGAAGATAATGTAAACGTATGGATTGTACTGACTTTCCCACGCAAAGCGAGGAGCTAAGTACTTCACAACATGTCCCCGCCCTTCTGTTGCTTCTCGCGGCTCTCGGTCCAGGCCTTGGCGATCGTGCGCTTCATGTCTTCGTCGCCTTCGTCGTACATGTCCTTCATCATGTCCATGATGCCCGCGGACGGGTCGCTCGACATGTCGCGCTTGGGCTTGGCCGGGTTCTTGGCCGTCAGGTTCATCCAAGTGTTCTTGTTGTCCTCTTTCCACAACGTGATCGAAATGCGGTTCTTTTTCACACGGTACGAACTCTTGGATGGCGAAATGGACTTGTCCAGGTGGTTCTTCACCAGTCTACGAGCACACAAGTGGTCAGTTTAGAGCGACCATGCTTTCCGCGTCGCATCGCCCCTCAACCTTGAAGCATACCTGTAGTTTTTACCATGGAGGCCCAGGATTTTGAGGTCAAACGAGTCCTTGGTGAACTTGCAGGTGACATTTTCCTTGGGCAAGTCGCCCACACCGTCCACACCCGACATGATGTGCACTGTGACCTTGTCCTTGCCGTAGCCTGTACATCGACACTCATCTCATTCAGCATGTTCCTCTCGTCGGTGGAGTTCCCACGTCTTCTCCTCACTCGAACGCACCTTCGTCCTCCCAACCGAACCGCGAGATCTCCGTGTACACGTTGATGTCTTCCACGCTATCGGCCGGGGTCTTCACCTCCAGCTTCACGGGCTGCGGCGCACGCTCGGGCTGCTGCTCGGCGTCGGGCATCGGCTCGTCCTCCTGTTGCTGCGACGCCTGCTGCTCCCATTGCGCCTGCTTGGTGCGCAGCAGTTGCTGGAGGTCGCGCTTGTTACCTGCGGTCTGCACTTGCGCCAACAGCGCCTCCAGCTCCGAGATCTCGAGCTGCAACGTCTCGCCACCGGCCATGTTTTGGTTGCACAGGATTTTCGTGGAAAAATGAGATATGGAGCGCCGCGATCCGACGAGGTCGGGTGGAATCGAGCACTGGGTGTTGGTGGATGTTCTTGAGTGTTAAAGTGCGTTAGTATACATTTACAAAGAAAGTTTCGTCGGCCTCGTAGATTTTCCGATACGTTCTTGAACCCATAACGTCCATTCTAGAAACTTCATCGCGCTTGCTCTATTTTATCCAATCATCGACATTTTAGTACTCTAGGGGATCAAAACAGTAATTAATTTGGCGCCAAATGTTGACAACTTTAGTGTGGACCACTGCTGTTTCCGCCTGTAACCAAAACCGTGCCCCAGAAACTCCCGCGCGGATCGGAAAGTTCGCTATGGACGACGGCGATGGCGACGGCCGTGCCATGGCAGTGACCGCGACGCCGACCGTTGACGTGGCACCGCCTGGCAAACCCACGGATGTGGAGCCACAACCCGAGGACGCCGAGCTCGCGGTGGCGTCTCCCCCCGGGAATGCCAACGCCACCGACGATGGCACTGGCACGGCAATCGCGCCGTGCGAAGTGACGGACGAGCTGCTGGCAGCCGACGACAGCTCGCAGGACACGGCAACGCAGGAGAACGATCCACACGAGGACGTGGCGATGGACGAACAAGAGCAGGAGCGCCCGCGGTTCGAGGAGCTGCCGGAGCCACGCGACGTGGCGATGGACGGGAGTGTGAATGGTGGTGGTGGCGACGAGGCGGCGACCAGCGAGCACCCGGCGCTCGCAGACGAGCGGCGATGGTTCGGACCCCACCTGCCCGCGTTCCTCGTGGAGTGGTATCGAGATCAACCGACGACGGCGGGCGACTCGGCGCCACCGGGGCAAAACCTAGTGACTGGTACGATTGATGCCTATGGTGCCGAACGATAGATAGTGCGAGTGACTGACTCTTGGGTGGGTGTGATTGTGACCAGCCAAAGGCTTCCGTGAGTGCGTACCGTGTGTTCAAAGCGGTCGACGCGCGCTGGCGAGCGTGGCATGTCTGGAGCCGACGTGCGCGTTCAAGGTCACTCCGGTCTGCTCGGCGTGCTTTCTCATCCAGCATAATGACAAGCAAAGCCTGCTCCATCGGCTCCACGTCACGAAAGGTAGGACGAGTTGACCCGAGAGTTGAGGAAACTGCCACACAGCTGACCGTCGACTTGTGTGTATGTGGAACAGCGTGCCCGCACTGCCACGAGTGTCAAGTCGATGCGTGGTGTGTCGAGTGTGACCTGTCATTATGCCGCGAGTGCTTTTTGGCCACCCACAGTGGTATTCCACGTGCTATGAGACACAAGACCTTCAACCTACACGGTACGCTTCTCTTCCTTCGGGTTGAAACCTGTAGTGTGACCTGCTGACGAGTGCTTCCGTGACATGACGCAAGGTACCACGGGCAAGCTGATCATTCAAGCTAAGTGGTCTCCGCACTTTAAACAAGCTGTGATTCTGGAACGAGAAGAGCGGAAAAAGGTCGGCGCGAAAGCTCCCGTGGGCTCAAATGGAAACAGCGATCTCAAGCGGAAACGGCCAAACGGACCGCCAGAAGTGATTTGTATTGACGACGACGAGAGCGATCCCGAGTCTAAACGAAGCGAAACAGAGCCGCAACGACCAATCTCACCGCCCGCGTCAGCGTTTTCGGTCGCACCCACCGTGCCACCCGAAGATGTTTATCAGCATATGTATCGACAACTCACGGCACCACCACACCAAGCCGTGCAACCGCCATTCATAGCTCCACAGGCAAAGATTGCCATCACTCCACCCCCTGGATCTGTCCACTTTGGAATGTCCACACCAATTTCTACTCCAGTGTCGACGGTATCGTACTCCCAACCGGTGCCGAATAGTACGCAATGGATGTCGACATCTGGAGCCACGACTCCCATCGCGTCTCAGACCAGTTTGTCGTCGGCCAACGCCTCCCCGAACACGATCAATCCCATGGATCAGAACCCCATTGAACAAGTGTTCTACGACAACTTAGACCGAGCAAACACCAACATCGCCAAGGCTGAACATGCCATCATGGAGATTAACAGCAAAGTGGTCCAAGCGTCGTATCAGAACACGCAAGCCGCGCAGACTTTGATGGTTCAGCTCCAGCAGCAGCAGCAGCGCCTTCTGCAGCTTCGACATAAGCGAGATGTGGCGGTTGTGAAACTTGTCGCCCAGTCGAAGTCAATTATCCAGAAGGTCAAGGTATTGCGGCTAGATCTCCTCGGCGACATCCCTCAAGTGCAGGTTGCTTGCTACCGCCGATGCTTGGAGCTGTCTCTATTGATAAAGCAGGCAGAGGCTGTGATCGTCAATTTGAACACACGCATGAATCATACCGTAGAAATTGCCGGCAACGTGAGTACCGAAGTGTTCCATCGCACCGTGTCGACGATCAGTAAGGCCATTCAGACCCAAGAACAGGAGGCGTTGCGACGCAGAGAGGAGCGAGAGAATGAGATTGTTCGGCTTGTGCAATACCATCATGGCATTCGAGACATGCTGAAGCAAGCAGTGCAGCAGCAGCAACATTACCGGCATCATCAAGAGCAGGTTCGACAGCAGCAGCAGCAACAACTCGAGCAAAATCGAGACCTACAGCAGGCGCAACAGCAGGCGCAACAACAGCTCCAACGTCAACTTCAATTTCGTCTCCAGCAGCAGCAACAGCAGCAGCAACAGCAGCAGCAACAACAACAACAGCTACAACACGTGCCGCGACCCCAACTGGAGCCTCAAACGCAGCAACAGCCACAGCAACTCTATCAACAACTTCAGAATATGCAGACTCAGATCGAACAGTTCCAGCCTCAATCTGTCCAGCAACAACCTGCCAATCATTCTGTGCCAGGGCAACAACAAATCCAGCATCTTCAAAAGACCATCGAAATCCAGCAGGAAGAGATCAAGCAGCGCCTCGTAGAGCAGCAACGCCTGCATCAGTCCCATTTGCTGCCACCCCAAGCGACCACCTCGGGGGCAATGCCACTCCCGCAGCCCTCTGTAACCACTTCTTCTGCACCGACGTAGTCGCAGCAACCCATTCCGATGCCAGTGTTCCTTGTGCACCCTGCTGGAGCTGCGAGTCCCTTTGGGGACCCTGCCACGAACCCGCCACAGCCATGAGCCACACCGAACCACCTCGACTGAGGTGAAGGAATGTCCACGGATGAGGACCAACACTCGCCCTATTTATCGTATTGAAACACGAACTAAAGTTTTGATTTTTGGTGGTGCCCGAACGATTGTCATTTGCTTTCCTGCACTCGCTGTGAGGACCACGCTTCGTTAGCCGTGGCGGAAAACTAGGAATCCGATTTGCCCCAGGAAAAAGTAGGCCATCCTGTTCAGCAACATACAGCATCTTGAGAACTCTCCTGAGCGATAACGTACAAAATGCGGTCCTATCCAGCTTACTTTTTTACTTCGTGCGAGACAAACGAGCCAAACGACTTGCCCACGATGACATGCCACGCGCCGTTCTCGGTCTCCTCGATCTCCTTCTTGATCTGCTGGGCGACCTCCGTGAAATGGTTCTTCTCGCCCTTGTACAGCGCCTTGAGCGCGTTGGTGGCGCTCGTGATGACCAGTTCCTCGAGCTCCTTGGGCGCGTCCAGGTATACGATACGCAGCGCGCCCACGGCGACGTCGTCCTTCTTGGCCGCCTTGGACATGCGCGTCGCCTCGATCGTCGATGGATACGGTTGCCAACAGACCGCGACTCGAAACATCGAAAGCTCGCGACCTTTCGTGATGGTCTCACATATAGCGAAGGACTGGCCGCTCCAAGCTCGCACCACCAAATGAAAGACGAACCGCGCGTGGTCGATGCGCTCGTCAAGCTCACTGTGAGGCACGTGCTGTTCCCAGACCTGCGCTCGCACGAACCACAGAAGACGCCGTCGCCACGTCGCGTCGTCGTCGCCTCCCCCGCTCCTGCGGGTAAGAAGCAGCATTCCGAACAGCATTCGCTTCCGTTTCAAGTCGGTCGTCACCATGCGCATGTGCTGAGCTACGCGAGCTGGAGCGACTTGCAACTCCAGGACGAACGCCACCGGCTCCAGACATTTCTGCGAGACACTCGCCGCAAGCGCCAACAAGTTTGCCCCGAGCTCGACGACGATGAAGACGATGGCGGAGACGATTCCGAGGCTATGGAGACCGCGGCGCTCGAGGCGTTGGCGTTGCTTCAGCTGTTCCAACGCGAGCGAGAGAGCGCCCCGCCCACGCACGTGGGAGAACCGTCCCGACTACTGCATGCACAGTTGGCGTTGTTTGCCCAGTACTTTGAAAAATGCCAAGCACGAAAGGTGGGGATACAATGGCCACTGTCATAGCTGCTCTGTGGAGAGTGACCGAGTGACCAGGTGCTCTTTGTCTCGCTGCGTAGATCCTCCATGAGTTTGACGTCGTGGCCATCCAGCGGACCTACCAGTCGTTCCTTGACAACCAGTAAAGAAAAGAAAAGAAATACATGCACAGCAAGACCGATATTGATCCCACGCTTTTATTTTTCTTTACAAGTACGTTGGGATCAGGTCAGTCTTCTTCGAATCGAGGCAGGGGACGCTGAGCCAGGCGTAGTAGAACGCAGCGCCGCCGAGCACGTGCATGCATCCTTTCAGGAAGCCGATGCTCCACTGCTCGTCGGTCGCGCTGGACAAAAAGACGGGAAAGGCGCCGACAAGCGCGGCGAGCAGCAGGAAGCCGAGTGCGAACTTGGCGTTCTCCTTGTTGAGCGGCGCGACGTGCGAGTCGCTCGAGAGCACGCGCCGGTAGACGACGCCGGCGACGTAGGCGGTGACGAGCAGGACTTCGTACACGGTCGAGTCCCATCCGTCCTTGGCCTTCATGAGCCATGCGAACGCGAACGCGACGTAGCGCAAGACGATGTTGGTGTTCTCGTCGCGGAAGCCCATGAGGTGGACGCAGAGCACGAGGAAATACGCGACCGAGAGCACGTCCGAGATAAAGTGCCACTGGAGCTCCTTGAGGAAGAGCGACGCGTGGAAGGCCTCGGCCACGTTGAACAGAAACGAAATCGCGAGCTGGAAGACTCCGAGGAAGAGCTCAAAGTGGCGATGGTTCTTGCGCATGACCTGGAGTGCCGGCAGCATGGCCGCGTCCGTGAGCGCGAGGCAGCAGAAGCGCGCGAGCTCGAACAGCACCATCGCGGGCACGAGAACCGTTGAGAATAAAGAGAGAGAGAGAGAGAGGGAGGGAGGACGCGACCCGTACTGGACACTAGTGGCCGATCCAGCGATCGAGGATCGCGAGCTGCGTGGGGCGACCGGAGCGAAACGGCTTTCTGAGGGCGTCGTGGGGTCGGCGAGGAGTCAGTCGCAAGCATCATTAGAGGAACGTTTGATTGGTGAGACCGAGTCAATAACAGCCAATGAGATATATCTTTCCATTGTCACAAAAAGCGCTTTTTTATAAACGAACAGCTAGCTCCCTCCAAAGAGATCAGGTGCACACTTCAACGTGGAAGAACAGAAAATCGTCCTGGCGGCGGATTGCCAGGATGTAGAGACGCCACCCACGGAAGAAATGGAACGGCGAACATGGCACGCTCGAGTACGGCGTGACACCTCGGTGGTCGTCACTCACGCGACCCAGCGCAGAGACACGGACCTGGCGACGTTGCGACAAGGGTTGTGAGACTCCCCTTGTGGAAGCCGCGCGCACCGTTCGCTGCGTGTTCAATCCCACCTTCAGCGATGACAGTGGCGCCGTTGCATCTCGTTGGCGGTTGCGCTCGAGACGATCAGCCCCACGTCGATGTCTTCTTTCCATCACCGCCAGCCGTGGAAAAAGATTGAAGCCCTCGAGCGAAAGCAGCCGCCCTCGACGATCGGCTCTCCCCGGAAATCCGCCACCCCTTGTTAGTCAGCCCGCTCGCACCCACTGGCGGTCGTCATCGCCCCCCACCCACGGGCGTAAAGGTCGTGGCAGTTGACCTGTCAACGCTCTCCGGGTTCCGTAACCTTCGCGGCCACACTCAAACATGCTGGTCGAGACGGGCATGTCGGTCGTGTCGGCGTTCGCGCTCGTGGGCGCCGCGTCCGCGGCCTTCGTCGTCGGTGGCTCCATGGTCTTCAGCGCGCTGCTGTTCTCACTCGCGCGGCCACTGCCGCTCGTGGTCGTACTGGCGACCTCCACTTTCCTCTTCCTCCACGCGGCGCTCGCCCAGCTCGTCCACCACACGCAGACCGGATTTGCGAACGTGCTCCTCGCCGAGTCGCCACGCGACACGAGCTCCATCGACGGGCTCTCCCAGCTCTTCACGATCATGAGCATGGCGATCGGGGGTTTGTTGCTCTTCATCGTGGACGCGCTGATCTACCGCGTGTCGCTCCTTGCTGCCAACTGCTATGGCGAGGCTGCGCTGCCACAGCGCCAACAGCACCACCACCACCAGAACGGACCGCTTCGCACGCGTGGCTCGCTCTCGACGCTCGACCTCGCGACCTCGGGCTACGGGGCAAACTTACACACCTCATCGGCGATGCACTTGGATCACTTCCATAGCGCCGAGCTGCCCGATATCTCGACCACGGCGAGCCCGTACGGCCGCTACACGGCACAGTCGGCCGGCCTGCGTGTGCGTGGTACGATCCTCAGCGCCGTCGCCGTGAGTCTCCACCACATACCCGGTACGTGTGGCGCGCTGCCGTTGCATGGTGGCCATCAAGCTCACGGACGGTTTGTGTGGTTGTGTCTGTCACAGAGGGGCTCGCACTGTACGTGGCGGCCGTCCGCCACTTGCACATTGGCGTCGCGGTCGCATTGGGTGTCGTTCTCCACAGCCTCCCCGACGGCATCGCGTTGGCCTCGTCCATCTACTTTGCCAGTGGCCGTCGCCTGCGCGGCGTGTTCTGGTGTGTCCTGTCGCCCGTCGGCAAGCTCACAGGCGCCCTGTTGGCGTGGCTTCTCATGGGCCACGACAGCCAAGACGACCAACTCAAGCACGCGCTCGCGACGGGTATCGCCGCCGGCGTGCTGATAGGAGTCGGGGTAAAAGAAGTCATGCCCACGACCCACGTGTACGCAGAGGGGAAGGCCCACGGCACTGCGCTGGGCGTCGCACTGGGTGTTTTTGCCATCGCAGCGACACGGTTTATATCGATATAGTCAGTACTCAGTGTTGCTAGTGATCACAAATTTTGAGCCAACTTATTAAACGTGCACGAATGCAAGCATCATGCGGATTGCGGCCATGAATGCGCCACCGCACAACACGGTTGTCGCGACGTGGTTGTCGTCGCTGTCGCTCTTGTGGTTGTAACACGCCATCAACGTTTGCGCGAGGCACATGACCACGAGCATGCCGCTTGTCGTGGCGTACAAGACACCGAGCACCAGCGACGAGAGCGTGGACTCCATCACGACGGTCCACGCAATGAATGCTCCGAGGGGTAGCGCTAGCGCAGCCAACACGCACCAGAGTACGGCGCGCCAACGCAGACCAGATGACTGCGTGAGTTGTCCCGCGAACGCCAGACCCTCTGGGATATTACGAAGACGAGTCAATCGATAGCCGTTGGACCCCAACCGATGGCCTGGGAGACACTTACGTGCAACATTGAGTATCGAAAGCGCGCTCGCAAAGAGGATACCCGTTGTTCGGTGCTGGTGCGTGAGAACGCAAAGCGCCATGCCCTCTACGATCGCAAAGTGGCCACCGTTAGACCGGGGATATACCACCGGCAAATTCCTGACAACCTAAGCCAACGCACCTGGGATGCACTGGACAGCGAAAGCGACAGCGCGCGCGGCGCTGGTCTTGTAGAGCAACTCGCTCGTGGTCAGATCCGAGGTGTTTGAGGGCAAGGCAAGCGTGTGAGCGCGTCTCCTCGTCGTGATGGGCGCCGTGTTCCGTGTCGAGCGTGTTCCAAAGCTGCTCGGTGACGTCTCCGAGCCTCCTCCGTTACGCATGATCATCGTCGGATCGCGTGATGAGCGATGCGGCTTGGAGGGCGCTGCTAGCCGTAGACACACTGTGTCCATCGCCCACACGAGCGCGGCACCAGCTGAGAACGCGGCTGCGAGCATCAGCGACGCGTAGCCTTCGACCAGCGCGAGCCTCTTGGTGTCCTGGTCGTTCTCGACATTTTCATCCATCGAGCCATCTTGCTTCAGCCGTTTCCTGGCCACGGCTTCCAAGGCGCTCTGCGCCAGAGGCACGAGATCCACGAGCGTGAAGCACAGCACAGCGCCGGTCGCGACGCCAAGCGCCAGCACGAGCGACCGCGGTTGCCACAGGAATGAGAGACGACTGCTGTACACAACGAGCGCGCTACACACCGTGACGAGCCCCGTGGCGCACGCGAGCATCACGCCGAGTCCGGCATCACTAGGCAGAGTCGTGTCGGTGGCCATTTTCCAATTGATCACCGCGCAGGCCGACACTGAGGTTTCGAGAAATAGGAGACTGTTACAGGCGCCAGCGAGCCGTAAAAGCGGACCTTCAACACCCGGCGCGGGGCGGACGTGGTGCCACGCTCGCTGGCTATCTTGGCACCGGCGGGTCGTCGCAGGCGCAGACCAACTGGTGGAACGTTTCTCTCGTTTTCCTCAATGGAAAAGAAAAAAGAAAGAAGGATCTCATTAGTATGGCTACATTTTTGTCGTTAAATCAGGCTGGTCTCGCTTTGAGAAGTGAGAGTGAAGGTCTTGTTAAGATCAGGATGGTTAGGGTTGCATCTCAGTTTCACACAGCAGAGTTGGGTCCTTCCCCGTTTAATCTGATAACCGTTTTAAAGGGGATCTCCTCGCATTCACCGCAGATTTTCCCTTTGGAGTCGACGATGTGACAGATGAGGGAGTCATTGCACTTTGCGAAAATCCTCCTTCCAACTCAAGACCCCCTACGATGACCTCGGCGACGGCGCGGCTGCTGGACGGCAAGGCCACGAGCGAGCACCTCCAGCACCACACGCTCGCGCCGGCCTGTGCCGCGTTCCACGCCGAGCGCGGCCGCGCGGTCGGGCTCGCGGTCGTGGTCGTCGGCACGCGCAAGGACTCGGCCACGTACGTGCGCATGAAGCAAAAGGCCAGCGCCGCCGTGGGCATGGCGTCGTGGAAAGTGCAGGTCGCGCTGCCCGACGCGCTCCAGCAGATCGAAGACGGCGAGCCGAACGCTGCACTCGACGCGGCCACGCGCGCGCAGCTCGAGCGCCAGGTCGTGGACGAGATCTACGCGACGATCCGCGCCCTCAACGCGCGCGACGACGTGGACGGCATGATCGTGCAGCTGCCGCTGCCGGCGTTCTGCGACGCCGACGCGATCTTGCGCGCGATCGACCCGGTCAAGGACGTGGACGGGCTCCACCCGCACAACCACGCGGAGCTGTTCGCGTTCGCGACCCGCAAGGCCGCCAACGCGGAGCGCGTCGACTTTAGCGTGCCCTGCACGCCCGCCGGGTGTATCGAGCTGCTGGACCACTACGGCATTCCACTCGAGGGCAAGCACGTGGTCGTGCTCGGCCGCAGCCAGATCGTCGGGCTGCCCGTGTCGCTGCTGTGTCTCCACCGCAACGCGACCGTGACCATGTGCCACTCCAAGACCCAGGACCTGCCGGCCCGCGTGCGCGAGGCCGACATCGTGATCGCAGCGATCGGGCGCGCGCGCTTTGTCAAGGGCGACTGGATCAAACCCGGCGCCGTCGTGCTCGACGTGGGCATCAACGCCGTCGACGACGCGACCAAGAAGGCCGGCTACCGGCTCGTGGGCGACGTCGACTTTGACGAGGTCCATCGCGTCGCGGGCGCCATCACGCCCGTGCCCGGTGGCGTCGGCCCCATGACCGTCGCGATGCTGCTCAAGAACACGCTCGAGAGCGCGCTGCGCCGCTCCCCAGCCAACTAGACGTGCGCGAGCCACTCGTTCCCGTTAAATAACTACCCTAGCAAGTGCCCTCCACGACACGGCGTCGTCCTCACTCCTCCTCTTCTTCTTCATGGTCTCCATGTTCGTCTTCGGACGAAAAATGGCCGCTCTCCTCGACGAGCTCGACGCCCTGCTGGAGCTCGTCCCAGTCGATCTCGGCGCCGTGGCGGGTGGCACCGACTGGCACGGCAGCCGAAGGCAAGTAGTACGATTGAGCCGACGCGGCGCTCATTGGGCCGTGGAGACCACCTCCTCCATTGGATGCTGGCAGCAGCAGCCGTGCACAGTCGCCGTGGCGGTGGATCGCGGCCACGGCAGCCGGTGACTCCCAGTCGCCGTTGAGCACGTGCGGGTCGGCGCCGAGTAGCAATAGCTGGCGTACGACTGGCGTGCGTCCGCTGGCCGCCGCCCAGTGGAGCGCCGTGTCACCTCGCGCGTCCGCGGCGTCGAGTTCAGCGGCGTGGTCCACCAGCAGCAAGATCAGTGCCAATGCCGTGCTGGCAGCCCCACGCACGGCGTAGTGGAGCGCGCGTCGTTGCCACGCGTCGCCCGCGGACACACTGGCACCGCTTGCCACGAGCTGGTGCGCGGTTTCGACGTGGCCGTGTGCCACGGCGAGATGCAGCGGCGTGCGGCCGTCGCGGTCGCGCTGATCGAGTCCACGTTTCCTGGTCGACTCGTCCAATGCTGTGAGCACGACGCGTAGGCACTCGCAGTGGCCAAGACGTGCCAGCGTATGGAGTGGCGTCGCGCCTCGCTTGTCGGCGCAGTGGAGCTCTCGTAGAGCCACGGCGGGGTCATTGTGGGCCACGACCGACTGGTGGATCACGGCCGCACACTCTGGTTGGTCGTGGATACACGCGCTGTGGAAGGCGTTGCGGCCGTCGCGGTCGATCTCGCGGCACAGATCGAGCGGCCGCGGCGCCAGTTGGAGCAGCGCGTCGACCAGTGCCACACAGCCGTGGGCAGCGAACGCCACGAGCGGCGTGGCGCCGCTGTCGTCCCGCGCATGGAGATCGAGCTTGGCCCTCTGAACGAGAAAGCGCAGCAGCGCCACGCGCTGGGCCACGGGCTCGCCACTGAATGCGAGCATGTGGAGCGCTGTGCGCTGGCGGCGCGGCTCGGTGGCATGCAGGTCCTCGCCCTGGAGCAACAGGAACTGGGCGTCTTCCGCAGACGCGCACTCGACGGCGTCAAAGATCGTGAGCCCGGTGGGTCCGCCACGGGCCTTGGCGTCGAGAAGCTGTTGCCGCTTGGCCATGGACCGCGTCTTGCTGAGCTGCCGCGTGGCGAGCAGGAACCGCGGCAGCTCGGCCTCGTCGACGTCGCCGAGCTCGAGCGTGCCGTCGGGCAACGCGACCGCGCGGGGCGACGTCTTGGCGGTCGCGACGATCGGCGCCAGGTCGCCCACGAGCTCATGGAGCACGCGGTCGATGTCACTGCCAAGTGAGACCGCCGAGTCCAGCGCGCGCAGCAGCCGCCGCGTGACCACGCGGTCGAACCGCAACCGCGTCGTCGTCGTTGCCGTCGGCTTACTCGTCGTCGTTGGAGTAGTTGCCGTTGTCGTTGTCGTTGTCGCCCACGCGCGACCGCCCCCAAACCACAACACGACCGTAAGTGAGACCGTGGCAGCTTGAAATCGAAGCTGCCGTGCGCGGGCCTCGCGCCGCGCCCAGTGCGTGAGCGTCTTGGCGGCGCTGGCCTCAGCCATGAGCTGCTGGTCGCCGATCGACGAGCCTCGCCGCTTGGCGCGCGCGACCAGCGCGTCCTCGGCGCGCTTGACCTCGAGTCTCCTCGCCTGGCGGAGCCGCTTCCGCGACGCGTGCCAACCACGCTGGACGCGCCGCACGGCCGCGACTCGCTTGAGCTCGGCTAGTCGCGCGTCGCGTTGCTCGGGCGACGGGCCACTCGCCTGGGGCCACAGCATGTGGGTCGCGAGCGCCGCGAGGTCCTGGCGCCGCTGCGTGAACCGACGCCAGCGCACACACGCTTCGCGCTGCCAGGCGCGTGCCATGATGTGGCGGTACGTCGCTGCCAGCGTGAGGCTCTGGCACCGCGCGGTCACGCCCTCGAGCGCGACGACCAGCGCCTGTGTGGCTGCGGCCTGCGCCAGCCGCTGGGTGTCGACGACGACGTCGACGAGCACCGCGCGCGCCTGGCGTTCCAGAAGGAGCTGTGCCTCCCGCTCCACACGCTCGCGCTGGTGGCGCTGGAGCTGCGCGAGCAGCTCGGCGTGCTGGCGCTCGACGTGGGAGGCCGCGTGCGAGGCCTCGGCGGCCGCGCGGTCGTGCTTATCGGCGAGCTGCGCGGCCTTGAGCTGCGCCTTGCGGGTCTGCGTCGCCACGAGCTGCTCGCGCCGACGCTGCTGTTGTAGTAGCTGGTCCTTCTCAACACGGAGCCTGGACGCCTCGGCCTCGGCCGCGACTCGGCGCTGGGCCTCGTGCTGCGTGGCCAGCGACGCCTCGAGCCTCGCGCGCTCGATCGCCTTGGAGGCACGCACGCGTACGACCTGTTGCGTGAGCCACATCGCCACGACGCGCTCGCTCTGGTCGCGCACGCACTGCCGGTGGCGCTGGGCCTCGGCGTGTCGTTCACGAGCGACCGCCTGGGCCTGCTCGTCGCGCAGCCGCTGGGTCTCGTTCTGGGCCGTCGCGAGCCGGTGCCACATCCACCGACGCTCCACAAAGCCCGCGATCCGCTCCCGCGCGGCCTGGCGTCGAAGCCGCTGGGTTTCGTCGTGCTTGGCCGCGAGCCGCGTCGCGAACGCCGCCTGCGCGACGCTGCTGGCCGCGGCGCCGCTCGCTGTCACCACGAGCGAGTGCGCCATGCGGGCCCTCAGCTGGGCGTGGAGCCGCTGGGCCCACTCGTCGCGCTCGCGTTGACGCTGTCGCTCCATGCGCCACAGCGTATCGCTCGCGTCTTGCTGTAGCTGGCTCTGCACACGGCGGGCCTTCCACTCGGCCATGCGGCCCTGGAGCAGGTGCCGCGCGTGGTCGTCGCGGTGCTGCCTCTCGAGGTTCGTGCGCACGACCTCGAGCGCCCGCTTGGCCTCGGCCAGCGCGGCGCTGGCGTCGACGGCTGCGCGCAGCCGCCGTCGCAACACGGTCCGCTCGAGAAACCGGTCGATCTGGGCTCGCGCGAGCCGCTTCTCGCGGGCCTGGGCCTCGCGCTGGGCGATTTCTGTGTGCTGCGCGTGCTCGACCACGCGCCGCTGGGTCTCGGCTTCGGCGTCGTGCCATTTGGCCTCCATGTCGTGGAGTGCTGTCTGCATGGCCACGCGGAGCTCGACGAGCCGCTTGGCCTCGAGCTGTCGCCGTTTGGTCTCGTCCTGTCGCGCCTTGAGCGCCTTCATGTTCTGCATCATGTGGAGCCGCCGTGTGGCTTCCTCGGCCTCGGCTAGTCGACGCTTCAACGCTCGCTCCCGCACAAACGCCTGGAGCCGGCGCGTGGCCTCGGCGCGACGCTCCTGGTCTCGCTGCTGGGCCTCGCGCTCGCGTTCGGCCTCGCGACGTTTCCTCAGCGTCCGTCGCCACCAGCGCTGGATCCGTTGACAGGCGGTGCCACGCCGCCGGCGCCGTCGCTCGACGCACGTAAAGAAGCGATATCGACGGAAGCACCGGCTCAGCAAGCGGAACTCGAGTTGACTCGCGCGGGTCCGCTGCCGAGCGAGCCACGCGCGCCAGCTCCGCTGGATCCGCGTGGCCGCGTGGTGGCGTCTCGCGCGCTCGCGCTGGCACGCGGCCTCCCGGGCGCGACGCACGATCACGCGGCCGAACCGTCCTATCCGTCGTGCGGCACAGGCGCAGCGCAGCGCGACAAGTCGCGCGTGGCGCTCGGCGCGTGCGAGTGCCCACAGGCGGAAGTAGCGGCGCAGCATCTTGAGCTCGCGTTCCAGGAACCGTGTGCTCAGCGCCGGGCCCCGGGTGCTTGGCGACGTCGGGGTCTCGACGCGCAGAGGGTGGAGCCGCTCGTCGAGATCCATGGCGGTGACGTGGACGTCCCGACACAGCGCCAGGATCCGCGAGAGTTCGCTTGTGGTGTTGGGGTCGTGCGCTCCGTCGTCATTGTGGGCCACGCGAGGTGATGACAGTGATCGTACCGATGGTAGCGGGCTCAGCGATGGAGGTGGTGGCAACGGTGGTGCGGATGACAGCGATGACATTCTTGACGACAACGTCTCGCCGGCTTCGGTGAGCTGCCCACAAGTGCCGCTTTCGCTGGCAACGACCGCCTCGGTATTTTCTGCTATGGGGGCTGGCAGCTCCTCGTTAGTCTGGGCTGGTGCCTCGAGCGGTTCAGTGGCCACGGCATTACCCGGTGTCGTGATGCCCAATGACTCGAGTGAGAACTGCGGCAGCTTGTCGAGCGCGCTCGCGATGGTCTCGCGCGTGCGTTTCACATCTTCGTCGTGGCGTTGGCTCGCCAGCTGGAACGGATCTTTGGTCTCAGCACGAGGTACGGCACTCGGCGGACGCGTGACGCCCAGTGAGCTCAGCGTGGCGGACCGTTCGTGGAGCTTCTTGGTCTTCTTGGTGTGGTGCTGGTTCTTCTCGAGGCCGTGGGTCTTTGGTTCTGCTACGCCTGGTGCCAGAGAAGCGACCGTGGGTCGTGGCGACGGCTTTGCATCCGGCGCTGGAGGCAGAGCGCGAGGCGACTCGCGAGGGTCGGCAAGCGCTTGCGCGAGGCTCACTCGTCGCGGCGGAGCGTCGTGGTGGTGCTTCGCAGGACCACCGTCTTCGGTCCACGCCTGGGCTTTCACTGGCGCCACAGGTAACGCGACGCTTGGCCCCTCGTCATCTTCCTCCGAGGTGGTGCCATCCACAGACACAGGGACAGACACGTATCGGGATGTACCCGTGCCCGCGCCCGGCCGCAGGTAGCTCGGCAGCATCCGCGTGGCGTTGGCTTTGTTCTCGCTCTCGACCAGGTCGAGCAGTGCGCGCGCGACGCGGTCGTGGGGGAGCACCTGCCACGCCGGGTACTGGCGCCGTGCTTGCACGGCAAACGCCTCGAGCCGCGCGACGACCAGCTGGAAAAGCGACGACGACGACGACGCCTGGCTCCTCGTACTCAGGGTCTGGCACGACCACAGCAGCAGCTCGGACGAGTCGAGCGCGACGCCGTCGAGCAACGGGTTCCGTAGCGCGGAGACGCCCCAGCGCTCGAAGGTCCGCGCCAGAGATGGGAACGCGAGCAGCGCGTCGACGTCGCTCGCGCTCAGCCGCGCCAGCGTCTCCTGGCACTCGAGCTCGAGGGCCCAGGTCGTGGCGTCACTCGACGAGGTCTCCTCGGCCGCGAGCTGCTCGCGCAAGTACCGCACCATCTCGACGACCGAAAGCGTGAGGCTCCGCAGCCGGTTGAGTAGCTTGACGACCGCCGTCGACAGCTGGCCCGAGGGTCCAAGGAGCCGCAGCTCGTCCTGGAGCTCCAGCAGCACGCGGCTGCGCTGCGAGCCGTTGTCGCGGACCGCGTCGGCGATCACCACCAGCGGACTCGTAGCGACGGCCGGCGCGTGGCGCCGCGCCGACGGCCGCCGCTGTGAACTGGCCCGTGGCGGGAGGACGGGGTCGTCCTCGCTCGGGTCCACCACGCGGCGCGAGCTCAGCACCTTTTGCTTGAATTTGTACGGACTCGGCGTCTTGTGCGGGGGCGCGTGGCGGCGCCCGTGGTCATCGTCTCGTTGGGGTAGCTGGTGGGCACGCAGCAGCACGCTGTCGTCGAGCTCAAGCTCCACGAGCAGGTGCCGCTGGTCGGACAGCGGGCGGCGCGCTGCCATCTCCAGGATAACGCCAAACGGTCCAGGAGGCGACAGACCACATGCGCGAGGATGTACGCGACAAGAAATAGGCCGGAGCCGAGCCGGACGGGCGGAAATAGATCGCCCACCAAGTGAGGCCTTCGTGGAAGCTGATACAACCGAACGGCGTTTCAAGTCACGTGGCCAAGTGGCTTCACTCGGGTCGTTGAAGGGGGGGTGTCGCGACCACAAACCCCGCGCGCGCTCTCTGCGTTGCTCACCCGCGCAGCTGTGTGTGTTTGGGGGGCAGATCCCAGACCAAAACAAAAAACGTAGGACGGTCGCGTCCGTCTCCCCCAACGCAACGGACGTTGAAGCGCGGGTCACGGTAGAGGCGCGCTGTTCCCCCGTTTGGTCGAAAGCGGCAGACAGATCCGGCGCGGGCGTTTGTGGAGCCACCGTGCCCAGCGGACTCGGATCGTCTTGACGAATGGCCATCCTGGTGAGACGCTCGGTCGGTCGCGAACCGGCCATCGTGACTCACGCCGCGACGGTCTCAGTTGCGCTCCCCCCAGCTGCGCCGGTGGGTACATGTTCCAGCCTTGAAGCCTTCTGTCGTCCTGCGAAAAAAAATCCGAAGAGCTCAGCCTCCCAGCTGGCGGGAGCCCCTTTTTGCTCCGCATGTGTCGTCGTCCAACTCAGAGACCGAGCGGGTCACTTTGGGGCGGGAGATCCGGTTGTTACTCATTCCGCTCTCTCTACCGTCCCAAGATCACCACGGACACACAGAGAGCAGGGCTTGTGGGGACCTCTCCGTCGGCACGGCAGAGAGGGGGGAAAGGAGGAGGAGGAGGAGGAGAAAGAGGCGCCGGCTGAACACTGGCTCGCGCCGCCCGCACGACCACGCTCTACAGCCATTTCCGAATCCTCCTCCCCTCTCATCTCACCGCGAGATGCCCCTCGTCGAGCAGCGCCCCGCCGCCGTCGCCGCCTCGTTCCCCTCTACCGCATCCTCCGGTCCCATCAACTTCCACACCACCACCATGCCCGCCAAGACGACGGCATCGTACCCTCCCATGTCCTCCTCTTCTTCAACCTCCGCACCGCCGTCGCCCGACGCCGTGTCGGCCATCGCACAGCCGAAGCCGCCGGTCTCACCGCCCCACGTGATCCCGGCGCCGCTAGCCCAGCGCGGCACGCCGCCGTCCGGCTCCATGCCCCCGCTCGTGCGCCTTCCGTCGCTCGTCACGCGCACCAACCAGGCGCTCCACATCCGTCCACAGGCTCCTCCGTCGACTCACCGCCCGTCCGTGGTCGCGACGCCCCTGATGATGGCGCCTCCCACAACCACGGCCCTGCCGCCGTCGCCACCGGGTGGCACCGCCGAGCCCCCGTCGCCACGCGAGCTCGCGGCCCGGCTCGCGCTGCTCCTCCACGCGCGCGAGTGCTGCACGCCGCTCGACATGGAGCGCGTGTGCGGCGTGCGCAACTGCCGCGTCGCGCGGGGCGTGCTCGACCACTGCCAGGAGTGCTTCCTGCCCGAGGGCCAGTGCCACCGGTCGTGTTCCGAGGCCAAGCAGTTGCTGCGCCACTTTCGCGTGTGCCGCGCGACGCACTTTCAGCGCGCGTGCGCGATCTGCGACTTGCTGCGCACCGACTTTGCCTGGGCCATGCGCCACGCGCGGAGCCTCACGCCGCTGTTTGTGCCCCACGCCACCACGACGACCGACGACGTGCTCCACCAGCCGCCGTACCACCACCACGCCGAGCCGCAGCGCCGCCACTCGTCGTACCAGCCCGAGGCGTACGTGCCCGGCGCTGCGGCGGCGCTCTCGCTGCGGCGCTCCGTGAGCGAGGGCCCCCACCACCACGCCAAGCGGAGCGCCGCGGGGCCCCCCCACACGGCGTACACCTCCACAGAGCCGACGCCCACGGTCAAGCGCGTCCGCATCGTGACGCCGACCGAAGAGGCCGAGGCGCGCGCGCGCTACAAGGACCAGGACATGGCGCAGGCGCCGTAGAGGCGACCGGCCGGCCGTCCACTCTCTGTCTCTGTCTCTCTCTCTCATTTGATGTGAGTGCCGTGTCTGTGTGTCGTAAGTAGGGTAGCCGTAAAAGCGATAACATAGCAGTAGTAAAACACGCTCGGCGTCGACCGAAGACGCCGAGTGGTTGTTCCTCCCCATCCATTTTTGTCCGTTGTTCATCTATTGAAACAAACCTGCATGTCTTCTCTTGAAGAGAAGACATCGGTGGGTGGAGGAAAATCTATCCAGGCGGCGCTGGATGGATCCGGAAGAGACGCCTCCACTCCATTTGCGGCCGTTCCGTAGAAGCACCCGCTGCGTCATGGATCAGCGCATCCAGCGTGACATCCATCACGCGACATGGCTACACCACCTACCTAGAAACCGGCTCGTTGACACGGGTTGACGCGACACGCGAACACAGCCGAGGAGGATCCCGAGCCGACTCTCTCGGCCAAGTGATCGCTTGGAATTAGATCACCCGTTCCGATCACCAAGCGGTCTCCAATGACCATGGTGATCATCATGAAAGTAGGGAGAATTCAAGAAAATACACGCATTACGTGCGGACGACTATATTGTACCGAGAATGGGAACGCACACGAGTGGAGGGGGGGGATCGATTTACCTATCGGGTGGGAGGGGCCCACGCGGACATGGCGTGCTGCATTCCATCTGCAGCGTCCGCGACGAGAGGCCGTGTCCCTTCTTCTTCTACTTCTACTCTGGGGGATCCGATTGCGTGAGGCGGCCGATAAGTGCAAGAGCCCGATCAAGGGGGAATGTCCAGCTAGCGATCGCTGGACGCTCTTGGTGTCGGGCCACGGGGGTCGCAACGGATGGGAAGGGGGTCTTGAATACAAACATCACACACACGGAGGAAGAGACTCGTGCGAGCGTGTGGACGGGGGCGGGTGGACGTCGAAGCTTCATCGAGTGGAGCCATGAGGAGGCGGGACCCGTCCCGACACGAGCACGAGCGATGCACACAACGAATAGGACGGGGAACTACACACACTCAGGCACATCGACGACCGGGGGGCGGCCTACATGAAGCCGCCCATGAGCGGCGAGGTCGCGAGCGCGGCGTGGCCCTGCTGGGCGGCGTGCATCTGAGCGAACGACGGCGGGTCGGCTCGCTTGTAGAACTGGATGGGCTCCGACTTGTCGTCGGTCGTGCGGTACTGGTACAGCACAAGGCAGCCCGAGCCCGGGTGACGGCGGTCCTTGAGGAAGCCGATGGTCTTGGTGCGGTCGTACACACTCTGGAGGTAAAACTTGGTAGTGTCGGTCACGACCGTACCCTCGGGCACGCCGCACACCACGAACTTGGCCTTCATGTCGATCTTGGGGCTGAAGCTGAGCTTCTTGGAGAGCTTCTGGATGCGCAGCACGCTGCCGTCGCCCCGCGCGAGCGAGATGCGGTCGCCGCCGCGGATGTCACCCTCGCTCGTGTGCGCGATGATGCGGAGCGCGTCCTCGGGCTCCGGGATCGGTTCGTTCTCGGTCGTGAAGCACTCGACGAGCTTGGAGAAGACGCTGCTCTTGGAGAAGCGCTGGCGCGACGACACCTGGATCGTGTAGCCGTCGCTGGCCTTGAAGTTGAGGTGGAGCGTCTGGCCGTGGTACAGCGGCGTGCCCGCCGGCGCATGGACGATCGGCTTGGGGCGGATCGACTCGCCGGTCTGGTGCGGCGGCGTGAAGGCCGCGGGCACCGACATGTGGCGCGCGAGCGACGGCGGCGGCGCCGAGACCATGCGTGGCGGCGAGCTCATGCCACGCTTTTGGCGCACAAAGCTCTTCTTCGGGCCGATGCTGAAGCGCCACCGCGAGCCACGGTTCGGCAGCGGCTCGCCCAGGATCGCGTCAAAGTTGTCGCAGACGTCAAAATCACCGTCCTCAATCTCGAGCTCGGCCTCGTCTTCGACCTCGACGAACGACGACACGCCCTCGGCCTCGTCGTCGATGAGCTGCTCCTCCTCTTCTTCATCTTCCTGTTCGTCCTCTTCGGCCATCGGTTGCTTGCGCACGATTTCAACCTCGACGGGCTTGGCCTCTTCCACGGGCGCCACGGGCTCGGGCTCGGGCACGCTCAGGCGGATCTCTTCGTAGCTGGCGGTGGCGTTGAAGACCGACGCGCTCGGGTCGAACTCGTGCTCGGCGGGCTCCTGCTGCTCCATCTCGTTGGCGGCCATGTACTTCTGGAAGTCCTCTTCCGTGGGCGCGACGCTGTCCTCGAGCGGCGTGCCGACCGAGTCCGACATAATGGGCGTCGGGAGATCGTCGACGTAGTCGTTGGCGTCGCCGTAGAGCGAGCTGGGCTTGCCGGGCGTCGAGATGCGGATGCGCGACTGCGCAAAGAGCGAGTTGGGCGAGCTGATGCGGATCCGCGACGAGCGCGGCGATCCGGCCGCGGCGTCGTAGCCGTTGGCCTCGGCGGCCTCGAGCGCGCGCTTGAACGCCGACGGGATCTCGGGCGTGAAGTCGGCCGTCGGGAGCAGGTCGACGCTCAGGCCCGACGGGATCGGCGGCGTGGCCGGCACAAACATGCGCGCGTCCTCGTCAAACGTCTGGCGCACCGGGTCCTGCGCGTCCGTGTCCACGTGGAGGAACGAGTCGGTGCGCACGGCGACCCCGACGGGGTCTTCGTGGTCGGCCGTCTCGGTGGCCTCCTGCTCGTACCGCATGGTCATGCGCGACAGCGGGGTCATGCGCGCGCTCGCGGTTGCCGACGTGTGCGCGCGACGGCGCGTGGGCATGTCGAGCCCGTCGAGCGCCGCGGCGCCCGTGGCCGTCCAGCGCGCGAGCTCGGTCTTGGTCGGCGCGGCCGCCGCCGGTTTGTACGTGACGGTCGCGCGCGTCGCGGCGCTGTGGCTCCGCGCCGTCCGCGTCACGGGCTGGTGCTCCCACGGCCGGTACGAGTCCGTGCGGTGGACCGTGACCTTGCAGAACTTTTGCGGCGCGTCGTTCACGCCCATGGTGCGACGAGGATGCGGGAGGGGGGGCAGCGAGGGGGAAAGTTGACAAGTGACGGAGGAAGGATGCCAGAGAGCGCTGGCATTTCCTTCGACGGCCGTAGAGACGGCGTGGTCACATACAGGCGGCAGAGAGAGAGAGAGTCGGGGTTTTCCCCGGAGCCGGTCGCCGCGCCGTGAGCAGCTCACTCTCATAGCCAGTACCTGGCACCCGTCCAGCTGGCGGGCCTGGTCATCCCCCCGGGTTGTTCCGTGCTTTTACCGAGAATAGTGACCATATGGGGTCACTGGAACGCGGGAACGTAGCCATGTGGACGGAAAGGAGGCGCAGCGTGTCAACGATGTCAAGAGCGCACGCCAGAAGAGACGGTCGCGCCGGCCGCTTCAAGGAAAATCGCACAATACAAGCGGAGCCGGAGCCAAGAGTAGAAATCCATTTTGGGCGCCCATGCATCATGGCGGAGACGGGATATTGGAGTGTGCGAGAGCGCCCTGGAAACGTCTCGCGAAAAAGAAGAAGACGACGAAAGGGAAGAAGAGACGGTGACTAAAGCTCACCCGGGTGCGGCTGCGATCCATGCGTTTTGAAGAGCCGCTACCGAGCGTGCGGGCGGTATGGTGGGTGCGCTCCGCGCTCGCGTGGGCGAGTCAACGAATCCCAGGGTGGTCAGTCGAAATCATCTACGCTCGTGGATGTTCCGCTGCTGATCAGCGCTGATGCCCTCCCAGCCCATGGATCACCCATGGGGTATGCATGGCCGCCATCCATGGAGTATGTATTCCCAGCGGATCCATCGAATCCATTGGAATAAGAAAGCCCCGCAGCCACGCAATTGTCTGCAGATCGCTTCTGGTGGGGTCACAATGATGAGCTGCCGATCCTCGTGTGTGGCGGGGAGAACAACAGCGTGTGGCGGCGGCACCTCAATGGGTCACGTGCATTCTCCAAGCTGCTCCGCGCCCATGTGGGACAGCGACCGATCCTCTCTCTGGTGGGGTCGCATTTTCTCACACAGTGTCCTAATTCATCGGTCTCTACTTATCTACACTAGGACAGGATAATCTGGATTAGGACAGGCGTACTTTCTGGGAAGCATCGCGTAATCGCTCGACTGGATGATTCATGAGACAGCAGCCACGGTGGCCGCCGTGTTCACGTTTGCGGCCCGTAAACGCCGACGCCAAAACACTGAGATCGCAGACGACCAGCGAGTACAGAGATTCGTGCGATTGCGAATGTGAGGCGATTGCGGGGCACGAACAGCCACTGCGATTGTCCAGAGAGAGACCCATCACGAGCCAAAGCGATTGCGAGGCACGGTCGGCCGAAGCGATTAGCCATGGACACACCCCTCACGGTGTCCCTTTGTCGGTCGCTACCATACTATCCTTCTCCATAGGACCACCCCCTGTGCAGACAGTGTAGACATCTTCTAGCCGCTCGGTGAGCTGACAAGCACGATCCTCACACAGCTCATTCCAACATTTGCACTCGAGCAGCTCCACCACTTCCACCACCACCATCTACCCAGCTACCACGGTCATGCCTCGTATCGTCATTGTCGGCGGCGGTGTAGCCGGTGTCAAGTCCATGCTTGCCTTTGCCGCATCGCTCAAGCCTAGTGACCACACCGAGGTGGTCGTCTTCGAGAAGGGGCAGTACTACTACCACACCGTCGGCGCCGCGCGCGCGTACACTGAAGAGAGCTACGCCCAGAAAATGTTCATCCCGTACGATAATCTCATCCCGGCCAACGCCACGTCGTTCATCAGCCTCAAGCGTGCGGTCGTCACGGCCATCTCTGCCTCGCCCAAACAAATTAGCTATACGACCATTGGCGCGAACGACGTTTCATCCACGACAACTGAGACCATCAGCTACGACTACCTCATCCTCGGCACGGGAGGCACCTACACGGTCCCCATCAGACAGGACCCCAGCGACTACTCGCGTGCCTACACGGAGAGCAAGATCAAAGAAGTGCGAGAGCACATCGCCAGGGCCAACAAGATCGTGGTAGTTGGTGGTGGCGCCGTCGGCTGCGAGGTCGCCGGCGACATCGCGTCCCACTTTCCCGACAAGCACGTCACGATCCTCGACGGCCACGACAAGTTGCTCGCGACAGACCGCGTCAAGGATTCGTTTCGTACCAAGTTGACCGACGCGCTCAAGGCGCTCAACGTCCGTCTTGTGCTCGGCGAGCGCACGGGTGAGCGCCTCACGGGCAACTCGTTCCAGAAACGCACGCTCACGACCGACAAAGGCACGGTCATCGAGGCCGACATCCAACTGCTCTGTGCTGGTTTTGGACCATCGAGTGAGCTTGTCCAGACCATGGACGCGTCCATGGTCGACCCGAACGGTGCGATCCGTGTCGACGACAAGTTCCAGCTCGACCATCCGAGGCACTCGCACATCTTCGCGCTGGGCGACGCGACGAACCACCCGACGCCCAAGATGGCATTCTACGCCGGCGAGCAGGCCAACCATCTCGCCGCGGAGCTCGTCGCGGTTGTGCGCGGCAAGCAGTCGGCCGTGACCAAGCCGTTCCCGCCCGTGGCCGTGCAGGCCATGATCCTGCCGCTCGGCCCGAATGGCGGCGTCACGCAGCTACCGCTCTTCGGTGGCTGGGTGCTGGGCGACTGGACCACCCGCAAGCTCAAGTCCAGCGACATGATGGCCGGCCACATGTGGTCCGCGTTCGGCGCGCCACTCCCGCAGTAGCTCACTTGGCTACATTGTCGGCGAGAAGATCCACAATACTAATACATTCATTCTTTCATGATCAGACAAGAGAGCGTAACCCCCTCTCCTGCGTACTGAGATGATGGCTGGCACCACAGATCTCGCTCGTTCTTCGTGTAACCCCCCTTCCGTGACGAGCCGCCCAAAGGTCTCACAAACCAAAATTCCCCGTTCTCCGCTTCCGTTCTCCATGCCGCGTATCGTGATCATCGGCGCCGGGCCCGCGGGCATCAACGCCGCGCAGGCGCTCGCGGCCAAGCTCAAGCCCAGCGACGACACGCAGGTCGTCGTGCTCGAGAAGAGCCGGTACTATTACCACGCGGTGGGCGCGCCGCGCGCGTACACCGAGGAGGCGTTCGCGGCCAAGATGTTCATCCCGTACGACAAGGCCATCCCGGCGGGGGCCGCGTCGTTCGTGCAGCTCATCCGTGCGGTCGCGACGCGCGTGTCGGCCACGGAGGTCGCGTTCCAGCGCATCGGCGAAGACGACCAGCCGGCCGCCGAGACAGAGACGCTGACGTTTGACTATCTCATCATCGCCACTGGCAGCACGTACACCGTGCCCATCAAGCAGGACCCGAACGACTATGCGCGCGCGTCGACCGAGAAGAAGCTCCAGGAAGTACGCGAGCAGATCGCCAAGGCCACCAAGATCTTGGTGGTCGGCGGCGGCGCCGTGGGCTGCGAAGTCGCTGGCGACATCGCATCGCACTTTCCCGACAAGCAGGTCACGATCCTGGAGAGCCGCGAGAAGCTCATCGCCACCAACAACTTGCGCGACAAGTTCCGCAACTACCTCGCGCACTCGCTGGAGAAGCTCAAGATCAAAGTGATCGTGGGCGAGCGGCTCACCGAGCGTCTCACGGGCAACTGCTTTGAGAAGCGCACGCTGCGCACGGACAAGGGCACGGAGATCGAGTCCGACATCCAGCTATTGTGCGGCGGGTTCCACCCGGTTGCCGAACTCGTGCAGACCATGGACGCGGCGCTGGTCGACGAGCACGGGGCCGTCAAGGTCAACGACAAGATGCAGCTCGACAGTGACAAGTACCCGAACATTTTCGCGTTGGGTGACGCGACCAACCACAAGACGCCCAAGCTCTCGTACTGGGCCGGCGAGCAGGCCAAGCACCTCGCGAATGAGCTCGCAGCGGTGATCCACAAGAAACAAACTGCCGTGACGAAGCCGTTCCCCGTGCCGACGGTCGAGGCGCTGATCTTGCCACTGGGCCCGCATGGCGGTGTATCGCAGCTGCCCGTGTTGGGTGGCAGCGTTGTCGGCGACTTCATGACGCGGAACATCAAGTCGGGCGACATGTTCGCCGGCCGCATCTGGGGCTCGCTCGGCGCGACGGTACCCCACTGAGCGGGTCGTCCGGGACGCCCCACTCGTACCTCATCGTAGAGTGGTCGTCGTCCCCCCCTCCTCATGTATGACAACACTGTACGAATTCCATTGGTTGAGGCTCTACCGTTGTGGGGTTGATCCTCCATCTCGCAGCGAGCCTGTACCCATTTTCACCCGCAAAGGTCCACCCAGTGACCATCACTCCGTGCGACTTGTAGCTCTTCGCGGCGAATGATGTTCTATCTTTTTATTGGCTACAATCACCTCCAAACCTCTCTCCAGTGGTCAAAAATTATCTCTAGTATCCCATTTCGCGCCAATCGCTCCTGTTCGTCTCAGCTGGTGGCGTTCTGTCCAAGTCGCTGAGCGTTTGCCAGAGAGAGAGAGAGAGAGCGAACGACCCGCGGAAGAGAAGCAAAACCGCTTTAATCACACATCCACGATGGCCGGATCCGCCGTCACCGCAGCGCCCTGCTCGTTCTTCGCCGCGGGCAAGTGCCGCAACGGCGCGGCCTGCAAGTTCTCGCACGACGCCGCCGCCGCCATTCCGCCGCCGGCGCCCGCCAAGGCGCGGCGCCTGCCGTGCAAGTTCTTTTTGCAGAACGCGTGCACGGCCGGACGCGAGTGCAAGTTCTCGCACGACGTGGACGACGCCGACGCCGCGGCCTCGGCGCTGCTCACGACCACGTCGGCCGGCGAGCGCAAGCCCGCGCCCGGCGCGTTCGGCACGCGCTGCCGGTTCTACGACAAGGGCGCGTGCGCCACGGGCAGCGCCTGCCCGTACCGCCACGTCGACGGCCAGAACAACAGCGACCACGGCGGCAGCAGCGGTAGCGCCGGCCACGCGCGCGCGCCGCCGGCGCGGAAGCCACCCGTCGCGGTCTCGACCGTCAAGATGCACGTGCTCCACCGCAAGCAGAGCAACGCGACCGCCGAGGGCACGCAGACCGAGGGCGAGGCCACGCAGCAGGACATGGACGTGGACGACGAGGACCAGCGCGGCTCGGGCAGCGGCGGCGTCGCCAAGCTCAGCGATTTCCTGACCAAGGAGGAGGAGCTCTACTACTACGGCGCGCCCGGCGAGTTTGACGACGACGCCGCCGACCACGACGCGTCATCGCCCATGGAGGGCAAGCCCAGCTACGCCGACGTGGCGCGCCACAACCTGCCCGACAGTAACGACGAGGACGAGCAGTACGCGTTCCAGATGGAAGGTCCGGGTGCCCCACCGTACGTTCATTATGTTGTTTATCACGCGGTTGGAGAGCACGTTGACTGACCTGACGGTTGTGTGTGAAAACTCGAAACAGCAAGACGTGCACGTACTATCTCCAGGGCCTGTGTCGCTACGGCGACTCGTGTTTCTATGCACACTCGCTCGAGGCGGCGCCCGCGACGGCTGACGAGCACGCGCTCGTGCAACAGGAGATCCGCGACTCGGCCGAGCTCGAGTGCGGCATCTGCTACGACCTCATCATCCTCAAGGGCGAGCGCTTTGGACTGCTCTCGGGCTGTGACCATGCGTTCTGTCTGCCGTGCGTACGCAACTGGCGCGGCCACGCCGACCAGCCCAAGCAGACCGTGCGCCAGTGTCCCGTGTGCCGCCTCGACACGCATTTTGTGATCCCGTCGAACCGCATGGTCAAGGACCCCGTGCGTAAAAAGAAGCTCATCTCCGAGTACACCAAGAACCTCGCGGGCATCCCATGCCGCCATTTCGACGAAGGACGGTACGGCGAACTCTTTGGCGATCGGGTGTATGTGACTGGTGTGTGTGCCTTGGTCTCACTTGTAACATTGGTTTGGCCGTTTGTAGTGGAACGTGTCCGTTTGGCACGAGCTGTTTCTACGCGCACCGCTACCCGACGGGCGAAGAGGAAGTGCGTCAGGTGCGCACGGCGCTCGACGCCGACGGCCAGTACGACGTGCTGCGCAACATGCGCCTCGACCACTTTTTCCAGAACCTCGAGATCAGCTAGACGGCACCAAGGGATACGCCCCCAAACTGCCCCGCCGATCCAACCAGGTGTCAGAAGAAAAAAAAAAGTCACTCACACACACAACCTTGAGGCCTCTTCTCCTCGCTGGCCAAGGGTTCTCTACTACTAGAAGTTGGAAAGAAGCCGCAAACGAAAAGAGAGCGAACGAAACCCACACACTGTGTGGTGAGAAGAGGAGCAAACACCCGAGAGGGGGAAAAAGAACACAAAGGCTAAACTATCCAGGTGGAATGGACGTACGCGACGCGCATGGACCACGCAGTCTCTTACTCTGTGTCTCGTCTTACAGCTTGGGCGCGACGCGCGTCGTGATGGAGCCGTCCTCCTGGCCAAAGTAGGCCTTCTCGGCCATGCCACAAAAGAGCCCAACCTCGACCACGCCCGGCAGCAGCTTGAGCCGGTGGCCCAGCGCCGCCGGGTCCTCGATCACGCCGAAGCTCACGTCCAGCACAAAGTTGCCGTTGTCCGTGACCACGGGGCCGGCCTTGGCCTTGGCCATGCGCAGCACGGGCGTGCCGCCCATCGCCTCCATCGTGCGCGAGATCGGCACGTAGGCCATGGGCACGACCTCGACGGGCACGCCCTGGGTCCACTGCTGGCCGAGCTTGCTCGACTCTTTGCGGTAGTCGGCGATGACGACAAACTTTTTGGCGGCGAACGCGAGGATCTTTTCCTGGAGCTGGCACGCGCCGCCGCCCTTGATGCAGTTGAGCGCGAGGTCGACTTCGTCGGCGCCGTCGATGGTCACGTCCACGACCGGGTGCTCGTCCAGGCTCGTGAGCGTGAGCTTGTGCTGCGAGATGAGCTGCCTGGACTGGAACGACGTCGGGATACACTTGATGCGCAGGCCCTTGTCGCGCACGAGCTCGCCGAGGCGCTCGGCCGCGTACACGACGGTCGAGCCGCTGCCGACGCCGACCACGTACCCGTCTTTGACGTACTCGTCCACCGCCTGTCGCGCCGCCTGTGGGGGACAACAAAACCAGTCAGCCGAGCCGCCACGCGCCCCTGCCACATGCGAGGGCCCCGCACCGTGCGCTTGGCCTGTTCGATCGCGCTGCTCATGGTCGCTCGTGGGAATGGGACACCAGACTGGCGAGTGGTGTGGTGCTGGCGAGCGGAAGAAACCACAGAACGATCGTCATTGAGCTGGTCCGCTCGGGATTCGAACGCCGTCCACCAATCAAAAGCGAGTATTCGTGGATCCGCTGTGGGGTACGGCGGAGGAGCTCCCCAGTGGGTAACCCAGCTCCAACCCCCCACACACAGAAAACAAAAAACCAGACGTCGGGTTGCATCTCATTATTTACCCCGACTCCCGCGATGCTCGCGCGCGCGTTCTCGCGGCGGACGGTGCTGCGCCGTGGCGTGCGTCTGGGCCACGGCGGCGCCACGCAGCTGAGCCCGATGGAGAAGCAGCGGCTGCTCCGCGAGCTCACGGCGACGCTGCGCGACGACCCGGCCGCGTCCCAGCGGCTCGGCGCGCTCATGTCGGCGGCCACGGCGCAGAACCTCACGCGCGCGCTCGTGGTCGTGCAGCGCGAGCAGCAGCAGCTCAAGGCGGCGCCGCGCGCGAGCGTGTCCATGAACGAGCTCAAGTACGTGGCGCTCCAGCAGGGCCTGCCGTTCGTGGGCTTTGGCTTTGTGGACAACGCGATCATGATCATCGCGGGCGACTACATCGACGTGACGCTCGGCGTCTCGCTCGGCATCTCGTCCATGGCGGCCGCGGGCATCGGCAACACGATCTCGGACATTGCCGGGCTCGGGCTCGGCGGCGTGGTCGAGGATTTCTGCGCGCGCCTGGGCATGCCCACGCCGTCGCTCTCGCCCGAGCAGATGATGCTCCGCGAGACGCGCGTCGCCAAGATGGTCGGCAGCTCCGTCGGCGTGACCATCGGGTGTCTGCTGGGCATGCTGCCGCTGCTCTTCATGGGGACGCGCGACAAGAACCCCCCGCCGGAGGCGATCCCAACTGCATAATGAAATATACAAGTAGAATGTATAGTCACTCAACTGAGACCGTCGTTGTTGTTTTGTTTTGGTTTTTTTGGTGGCGTCACACGACCATGGAGGCCGCCGCGACGATCGCCGACGCTGTGGTCGCGTGGTTTGACGGCGCGCGCGTCGCGCAGAAGAAGCACGCAGCGAGCGAATGGACCGTGCTCGCCGGTGTCGTGCTCACGGTCGGAGACCCCGAGGCCGAGACCGTCCGCGTGCTCGCGACGGGCACGGGCACCAAGTGCCTCGGGCGGCGCGACCTGGACGCCGACGGACTGGTCGTGAACGACTGCCACGCCGAGATCGTGGCGCGGCGAGCACTGCGACGGTACCTGTACCAGGAGGCGCTCCACTGGGCAGCCGCGGACGGCGACCCGGGAACGGCAGCGTCGTCGATTTTCACGCGCGACCCGACGAGTGCCAAGCTCCGTCTCAAGCCGCGCCACGCGCTACACCTGTACATCAGCGAGGCGCCGTGCGGCGACGCGGCCATCTACCCGCTCCAGGACGCGGTCGTGGACGCGCTGGTCGAGCGCCGCACGCAGCGGGAGGCAACCGCCGAGGGGACAGTGGCTGACCCGGAGGCGCGGAGCGCGCTACGCCTGACCGGCGCCAAGCACCGCAAGCGGCCGCGCGAGGCGGCGACCGAGCTCCAGGACAAGCGGTTCGAGCAGGCCATGGGCATCGCGCGCGTCAAGTCGGGTCGCTCGGACTTGCCGCCGGACAAGCAGACGCTGTCGATGAGCTGCTCCGACAAGATCGCGACGTGGGTCGTCCATGGGCTCCAGGGCAAGCTGCTCTCGCGGTGGTTCGAGTCGCTGCGGTTGGCGTCGATCGTCGTGGCGGAGGACCCGACAGCGCACTCGCGAGCTGCGCAGCACACGGCCTTGGCCCGCGCGTTGTGTGGCCGTCTCAAGAACCCGCACGACGCCATCGAGCTCTGTGTGCTGCCATCGGCGACGGCGTCCACTCGCTTCAGCCACCAGCGGAGCGCGGGCAAGAACGCATCATCACTATCGCTCAATTGGACGCGCAGGGAGCCGCACTGGGCGAAACCTTCCGGTGGCGCCACTAAGAGCTGGCGCGCTGCGTTCTTTGGGTCCGAGGAGATCGAGGTGTTGATGGCCGCGACGGGCTTCAAAGAGGGCGCGAAGAAGGCCGCCAAGATGGACACGTCGGCCAAGCAGCGCGTCGCGTCTCGGCTGAGCAAGTGGAGTCTGTTTCGCGCGTACGACGAGGTCGCGCGACGCGAACAAGACAAAGACAGAGAGTCGACCGTGGCGTCGCCGTCGTCAGTAGTAGTACGAACGTACGGAGAGGAAAAAGAGTTTGTCGTCGGCGACAAGGACGTCGCGACGACCAAGGCGGCGCTGGGCGAGTGGGTTGGCGTCCCAGTGACCTTCAAGAGCTTCCATCACCACGTCGAGTAGATCAGACCCTATATCTATAACTCGGACGCCTCTAAGCCATAAATGTCCATCGTCTAGAGCGACTACGCTACCGTCCATGCTTGTCGTAAAACCACTTTTCGTCTTCGTCGTCGCTCGACACGTCCTCCACCTCGGCTTCCTCGTCATGAGCTGGTGGATTCTCCGGTACGGCAGCGCGCTGCTTCTGTTGGTTTTCCTCCTTTTCCAGTTGCTGGATGATCCGCTTGGCGCAGTCGCGGCGCTCGCTCTGGAGCGCGTCCTCGTACACGACGCCGCCGAGCCCACGCTGCTTGCTGATGATGTCGAACGCCATCGCAAACTTGTCGACGCAGTCGTCGAGCCGGAACACGGCGCTGAACTCGACAACATCCATGAGCGCGCCGTGGCGCACGGGCAGCTCGGTCGACGACGTGAAGAAACCGCGCTTCTCGCGGTTGCCAAACACACCGAGGAAAGTCAACAGCACCTTGGCCGGCGACACGGGCTGAGGGTCCGAGAAACCCGACGGCGCTCTGCGCTTCTTCTTCGTGTTGACGCCATTCACTGCTTTCGCAGCGAACCGCGTCGTAAAGATGTATGCGACCATCATGTAGAGCCGGTAGCTGCCCAATCCGCCCGTGAAGGGCTTGTCCAGGTCGAACTGGTGGAGAAACTCTTTGAGGAACACGACGATCGAAAAGAACGGCGCGCCGAGGTCACGCTGGAGCTGCGCGACCAGCGCCGTCGTGCGGCCGTGGTCGCTTGCGTGGAACGCCTCGCGGTTCACGCCCAGGTCGATGTGGAGCCCACTCGCGCTGTCGACGATCATGAGGATCGGGATCTTGGCTTTGCTCAGGCACTTGATCTGGAACTGCGGCCGGTGGGCCGCCAGGATCTGCTGGAGCGCGCGCAGCTGCCGCATCTTTTGCCGGCGCAGCGTCGGGTTCCACGGCGACTTGAGCGCCGCCGACGCCGCGACGGCCACGGGTGCGGGCTCGCGGTCGGCGGTCGCGTCCCCCGGGAGCGACAGGTTTAGGGAAAACGTCGGCTCGTCGTCGTCGTTGTCTTCGGACGCCGACGACGCGCCGTCCGTGTCGGAGACCACGTACCCGGCCTCGTTCGCTCGATTCTCGTCTTCTTCTACGTCCTCGTCATCGTCTTTTTCGGTGTCCGACTCCTTGACTGCGGGAACTCGTTCCTCCACATCACGCATCTTGGAAAAATCGAGATTCCCCACGGTGATATCCAGGTCGCTGCGGAACGTCTCCATGCCGCTGCTCGACGAGCCGTAGAGCTCCACAGTCGCACCGGGAAACACGCGCCGGATGAGCGCGCGGAGCCCGACGAACGAACGCAGCCGAAACGCGCGCTCGTCGGGCGTGAGCGCCACGAACCGTGCAAACGCCTCGAGATCGCCGTCCAGATCAGCGTCGCCGAGCTGCAGCGCGAGCAGCTTGCGCACGGACGCGCTCGAGCCACGGCTGAACGCCGGCGCGACGCGCGCGTGGGCCTCGCGCTCCTGCTGTTTGAGACGCTGCTTCTCGCTGGCCGAGAGCTTCTTGCGGTTCAGCGCGCGGCGCCGCGGCGTCGGCGCGATCGCGAACGTCGGCTTGGACGCCACCGCGCCGCCTCCGGTCGCCACGCGCGGCTTCTTGCGGCGCCGCTCGCGCTCGTCATCGGACACGGCCCACTCCTGTGGATCCGGGAACTTCCACTTGGCCGCCTTTGCCGGAAGAGGAGCGCGCGACGTAAGAGGGGCGCGAACCACGGAAGAATCGGCGTCGTGACGACCGCGCTTCTTCTGCTGGGGCGGAGGGTTCCCCTTCTTCTGCAGAGACCGCGAAGCGTCGCGCTCGGACACGTGGTCGTGGGGACGATCAGGAGGCTGGCCGCCGTGGCGTGCGCGGCGGCGCTTGCGCGTGTCCTTCATGGCGGCCCGATCTCGAGGGCCTCTACCATTCAAAAAGAGGGTCATGAGTCCCGAATCGTACTTTCCCATCCGTCCCGAAGGTGGTCCTTCAGTGAGGGATTTTCGACATGGGTACATAATCCCGAACTTGACACCCGTGACGCTGGGTGGGGGAGGACACTTTGACGGGATCCGGACCACAGATGGCCGTCGCAGCTGGTTCCGCGGAGACCTTTCCCCTCGTCCCCTCCCCTCCCGGTCCTCTACGCTGTGTCCGATATTCCAAGGGGGTCCGCGTCCTCCGCCAGAGTCCAAAACTGAGTAAGGAAAACAGGTAGAGACAGACTCGTTGCACATGGCACCTGCCCGGTCACGGGGCAGTCAGTGCCACCCCCCTGCTGGCAGGAAAATCCGCTCGCGGAATCGTCAGCACAGGACTCGAGCACCGTCCCATCTCCTTCAATCCTTTCGGCCGGCTGCAAAGGCCATTCTCGAGTAGTCCAGGAGGAGAGAGTTCTGTCTCGCCCTCGACTGTGCAGAGGCCCGGCCCACTGTCGCCTCAATCAACTCGCGCGAGTCTCGGCAGTCTCGAGTTGTTGGGCCCATGAAGGCGACGAGCGTCGCGCTCGCGGCCGCCGCGCTCTGCGGCCTCTGCGCCGTGCACCAAGGTGCGTGGCCGATGGAGGAGCAGGGAGGAGCAGGGAGAAGGGCACTGACGTGGATGTGGATCTGTGTATGAATGTACATCCAGTCGACGCGAACCAGTATTGGGCAGGCGCATGGGGCGGCTCGCCCGCGCAGCCGGCGCCAGCCCCCCAAGGACAGGCGCCGTCCACAGGCAGCGGCAACAACAGGTACTGGGCCGGCGGCTGGGGGCAGAACCCCGCGCCGGCGCCCACGCAGGCGTCCCCACCAACATACGCACCCGTCCCGGTCACAAAGCCACCGGTCGCGACCCCGGCCCCCGCACCAGCCCCCGCGCCGGCCCCCGCACCGGCCCCTGCACCAGCCCCCACGCCCACCCCCGCTGCTCAGTCCACGCCAGTGTCGCCTCCGGCGCCACGGCCGTCGTCTCGACCGGCGGCGACGCCCAAGCGCGAGCCGCAGTCGGAGCCCATGTCGATCGACATCACGATCGATTTTAACACGTCCAAATTCGAGATCAACGCCTCGACGTACCGTCCCGGCACGGCCCACGCGGCGACGCGCACGCCGGTGCCCACGGGCGCGGCGGGCGGCTACGAGACCAAGAAGCCTGAGCAGGTCGCGCCGAGACCGACGGTAGTCCCGGTGGCCACCACGGCCGCGCCACCACCCCCAAGGACAGTGGCGCCAACCCCAGCTCCCGCCCCAGCTCCTACACCCATGGACGACGATGACGATGAAGATGACACGGGCAGCGGCAGCGAGGACACGACGCCACCCAAGCTTACGCCCAGCCCCGTACTCACACCACCGACGACCCTCGCTCCGACACCAGCTCCCACGCCAGCCCCTACACCAG
>JAADVT010000115.1:0-53190 GCA_023335895.1 Pythium rishiriense
CCCCCCCAATTCGAATCACCAGGGCGGTGTCCTCCCCCCATCGAGTGAACGCAAGTGTCTCCTCTGCCCGGCACGGGTGTCGCAGTGGGTCATTGTGTAATTCACCCTCGAGCCCCAGTATTACAATGTACCCCCAAGCCATGGAGACCGCGACGCCCCTGTGCCAGTACGCCAGCAAGCCCTGCCACGCGCCGCGCTCGGTCAAGGACAGCGGCGTGCTCCACCGGCTGTGCGAGTTCCACCGCGCCAAGGCCAACGACGCCCAGCGCCGATGGCACGCGCGCCAGCAGAGCGGCGAGCCCGCGCCCCTGCGGGCCAAGCGGACGACGCCGGCACCGTCCATGCAGCGGCGGCGCTGTCCGCGCACGTATCAGCCCACGGCCCTATACAACGTGTTCGATCGCACACGGTCGATGCCATCCGTCGACGCCGTACCAGGGTTTGGACCAGCGTCTGCGACGGACGATCTATTGAGCGAGCAAGACATGGCGTTGCTCGACGCGTTTTTCGACGAGATCGATGTCTCGATTCTGGAAAGCGACGCTCCCATGGGCGACGACGGCGCCCAGGCTGTGTTTCCTGACGAGTGGTGGAAGGAGCTGCAATCGCTCCCCGCGACGGCGCTGTGAGGTGTTCCCCCAAGAAGACGACGGAGGGGGGGGGAAGAGTATTAGAATACAATAAAGAGTGTTTGATTTTTTTTAACCGTTTTGGAGACCTTGCCCATGAGATCATCTTGGGGCTTGACCTGGATCGTCTTGCAACATTGGCAGATGCTCACGACAATCACGAGCGCGAGGAGGTCCAGCAAGAAACCGATAGCACATTAGGAATCAACCTTCCGTTCGTTTGTGGTTCAACACGACCACGGACGTCGAGATGGGGTTGGCATCGGTTTCGGCGTCGTGCTCCGACCAATCAGCTTCACTGACAATCAACCAGACTCCTACAGTGCACCATCAGCACCTCAGGATTCCTGAGTGTCTGTGGTCGTATTGAAACGCAATCTGGGGGATGATACAGGAGACTGTCATAAACGCCCGCACAGCCTCTCATTTGATTGATGTCAGTTGCGATCGAGGACGACCGCTGTGTTGGGCGTGCGACGCGTCACTCGATCGTGGTAACGTGTTGGCGAATATCGAAAAATCGATGACGCGCGACCAAACATTCCAATTGCTTCGAGACCTTCGAGACACGGGCAACTTGAGCACAGATAATGAGGAAAACGCGTTTTTTTGTAAATAGAAATATCGCGGTAGGATAATTGCTAGTTGGATGTTTCCATTTGGACTTCTTCCATGGAGAGAAGACTGTCGTGCTTGGTGAATTCTGTCAGCAACCGTTGGTGAGTTGCCAACAGCGACGCACCATACACCATCACTCTTGTTCAAGTGATGGTCTTGAAGTGCAAACATGGCTACACCGACATCACTCCAAGTTCGGAATGATGGATCGGCAAGTAATCATGGCCCTTTGAGAGGACCTCAATGGCGGTTTTTGGTCTGCGTGGTCCATTCTCGTATTCGACTTGGCCGGAGCCAGTCTCGTCTCTTCTCCCAACAAGTCCGAAGGTGTATCATGCTCAACAGCGCCGTCCACCGTGTGCCCAAGCTCCAACTCCGCGCCAATGCCCGCACGTTCTCCCACGTGCCGTTCCGCGTGTACCGCGGCGCGGTCGTGGCGCCCAGCGATCCGATCCACGCAAACCAGCGCGTCGAGTGTACGTGGACGATCCGCAGCGACGCATCTGATGCCCCTGCGTCGCCACGGTCCCACCACCGTCGCCGGTGGGCCGCCGCGCTCGCGCGCCCCGCACGGATCGAGAAGCTCCAAGTGCTCACGCCCGGCCTCACGATCGTGCGCGTGCGCCCCGAGCTCCACACTGAGCTCGGTGAGGACACCGTGGCGCGCGTGCGCGTGTCCAGTAGCAGTGCTGACGTGCTGCGGAGCGTGCGGATCGCGTCGCAGTGGCCCAACCGTGCGATGCTGGGCTTCCACGCGCCACCCGCCGTCGACCAGGCACTCACCGGCCACTTGCTGACCGAGATCGATCTTCCGCACGTCCGTGCTGTCCGCAGCGTCGCGGCGGTCGGACTCGGCGACGTGGTTGTGCTACACGACGTCCTGTACTGCGGCGGCGATGGTGGCCATGACCGTAGCTGGGAACACAGACGGGAGGGACGCCACCGACACCGCGCACGCTGTGGTCGTCGCTCGGCCGACAGGCAGTCGCTCAAGCTTTTCGCAGCCAACGAGAGTCGGCTCTTCGTGGATGACTCGGCAGCGAACATGCAGCTCGCCGGGTTGAAGATCGGAGCCATGGGCACGACCAGCCGTGTCGCCATCGACTGTGCGTCGCTGGATCTCGGGCGTGCGCTCGACGTAGGAGTGATCGGCGGCCACAAAGGCGGCGTGGCGCTCTCGACCGATTCACTCATCGCGTCGCGGCTCAAGCTCATGGCCATCGGCAACGGCGAGCTGGAACTCACGATTCGCGGCCTTTTGGAAGCGGACGAGGTCAAGACCTTTGCAGTGGGCAACACGCTCGTCCATGTGGAGACACCGGACGGGACTCGCGACGACGACGGCGTCCCACGGCGAGCGAGTGTGTTGTACCAGTCGACGGCCACGATCGGCAAGGCCTGCGTGGATACGTCGTCACTAGCCACGCAGCGCGCCAAGGTGACCACGATCGGGTCGAACGACCTCCATCTCCACGCGCGCGACGCGCTCCGCGTGCGGAGCGTGGGCTCGAACGTCATCGAGTGTGTCGACCGCCTGCCACGGCAGTTGGACGTGCGCGGGCTTCCTCACCCCACACTGGTCGAGACTCCGAACAGCGAGGTAACGGCCACGGCGGAAGCAAAGCACGGCCGAGATGGGATCCAGTACCCTTCGGCTCAGGACGCGTTCGAGCGCGAGGCGCTGCTGAGCTCGCCGCGCTCGAGCTTCTTGTCTCGATGGTTTGGGGGAACACGCCACCACGGATGGGGGTCGAATGCCAGCGCCGACACGGCTAGCACGAGTTCATCGAGCGATGGCTCATCGCATTCGAGCTCCTCGCATCGCGGCCGGCGCCGTGGTCGATGGGCCGAGGACTCGTGGATGTAAGGTCGTTTTCCTCCCCCCAATGACTCCACTTCCAGTAAAACTAATAACGCACTTCCGTTGTGGTATCTGATCCGTTACGTTCGTTGTGAGGTGGTTACTCGGTCGTTTCCACCCCATGTGTCTGACAAAAGAGACGTTGCTTCGTGTCCGTAGCGATTGTAAGGACTCTACCAAGGGAGACGAGGGATCGGGCTATTCGTGGCCACGAACGACAGCTGCACCTTCCCAGATTCCATGTCTGGCGGAAGTACGGCCGTTGCTCTGATCGCTTCGGCTTTTCTGTCCGACCTGCCACCACACGCTACTTCCCTCCGCCTGATAGCCACTTGTGATAACAATTCCAAGTGCCGCAAGCCACAAACGCCAAGCTCCCAGCTATCCGACTCCTCCAGGTGAGCTCCACAAATGCTGTTCGATTGGTGGTTTGTGGCGGCGCTCGCGGCCGAGACCACCGCGGCGGCGACCATTACGACCATGAGTGCGGACCCCATGACAGGGACCTTCGGGCTCTGCTTCTGGAGAGACTGCACGTTAGCCTTCTCAGCCTCGTTGTACCAGATCACGACGGGCACCACCCACGACGTGCTCGCCGACTTCAGCGCGCTTGACTCGGCGAATTTCGATCCCGACGGGCTCGTGAGTCCCGTCATCACGCGCACCGATGCGAAGTCGACGCCGGGCTGGTCCAATGGCACACTCTTTGCGCGTACATGCCTGTCCACGGCGTGTACCCCGCGGCCGTCGAACGAGAGCGAGTTTGAGAGTCTCCGTGTGGACGGTGCCGACGCTCTCGGTATCCGGCTGGACATTGCGCACGTCGAAACGGATGATGCACAGATCGTACGGCCGCTCGAGTCGTTCAGTGTCGCCCGCGGCGCGCTGCGGTTGAATCTCAGCGTCGCCGTGTCGCCGCTCGCGACCCAGTCGGCCACGCTGCCCGTGTTTGCGGTCTCGTTTCTCGTGGCGACGTTCGAAAACTTCGTCCCCGTCGCGACGGCGTCGAGTGGGGAGATTGGTGCCCACATGCGGATCCAGCTGGGCTCGAACACGTTTCTGGACTTGCCGCATTACAGGACCATCAACGGCGTCGAGACGATGATCGACATTTCGTTTGCTGGCCAATCGAGCGGCCCGCATGAGGATCTTGTGCTGGTCACGCTCACGTTTGGAGATGTGACGAGTTCGATCGGGTACGAGGCCGCATTCTCGTCGCCCAGCTTGGTCGATGGTGCCACGGAGGCGCCCTCGTCGCCGCCAACAGCGGTCGTGGACAGCACGGGCGCTGTCATGCCGACACAACTGTATACAGCCCCCGGGGGCACCATGGGGCTCTGTCTCGACGCGGATTGCTCCAGCGACGGCGTCCTCTCGATGGTCTTCGCCGGCTTGCAAGTCAACGGCAGCTCGCCGATGCAGATGACGCGGTTCGCGCGCTCGCCAGCGCTCCATTTTAACCCGCAGACCCGGCAGGCGGGCATCACGCCGGAGATCATCAGGTGCCACATGGAGGCGTTCGGCTCACAGAGCGCGGTTCGACCTGTGAGCAGCCAGGCGTTGAGCGACAGCCCCGTGGACTTTCGAGTGGATCTCACGCACTATCTCTCCGCGTCCAGCGAGTCGTACGGTCCCGGGCTAGTCGACTTGCCGCGTGGCGCGCTCGATGTTTGGCTCGCCGTTCTGAACTGGGAATTTGCCTCGTCGAACGACACGCTCGCGCTGAGCATGGCGATCACGTTGGAGCACAGCAACGGCTCGCTTGCACCGATCGCCACCGAGTACTCGGTGGAAAGAGCCGCCAACAACGTCACGCTCCACCTCGCCGATGGCAACGCGATCGAATTCCCGACCGTCGCGATCGCCAGCGACGCGAACGTGCCTGTCGGCGTCCAGGTCTCACGGCAAGGCCGCGATGACGATGTGTTGCTTGTGACTTTCACGTTCCGCGCGTTCACGGGGCCGCTGTATTTCCGACACATCGTGATCAAGCCGAATGCGATAAGCATTGCCACGCCCACGCCGACTCCAACACCCAGCGCGGCTACGCCCACTCCGACCCCAACACTGTGGGCACCAAAGCCAACAAGGACAGTCATGACCGTGGATCCTGCGACCGGCACGTTTGGCATGTGCTACTGGGCCAACTGTATCAACTCGCTCTCACTGTCGCTGTACCAACTCACCGTCGATACGACCATCGACACGGTGAGTAACGAGGTCACCTCGGCGACCGTGGTCGCGGATTTCAGCGTGCTGGATCCTGCAGACCAGGACGACAACGGCCTCGCCGACCCGATTATCCGGAGAAGCGATCAGAACTCGTCACCAAGTTGGAACCGCGGGACTCTTTACGCGCGAGCGTGTATCTCGACGCGCTGCAATCCCCGGCCATCGAACGAGAGCGAGTTTCAGCGCCTACTGACTGGCACGGGGGACGATGCGATCGGTGTCAAGCTGGCTATGGAGCTTGTCGATGTGGACGGCACACAGATCCAGTCGGTATACGAATCGTACGATCTCGCGCGTGGAGCGCTGCGGCTGGACCTCCAAGTCGCTGTGTCGCCTCTTGTAGGTGAGCCGGACACGCTCCCGATGTTTGGGATCTCATTCCTAGTGGCCGCGTACGAAAATCGGGCGATGACGATCGGCACGACCCAGTTCAACGTGGTGGACGGCCACATGTACTTGAAGCGCCTCCAATTCGGCTCGGATATGTTTGTGGATCTCCCAATGTACGCGACGATCAACGGCGCCAACACGACGATCTACACGTCTGTCCATGGTGAGACGACCGGCGATCTCCAGGGTCTCGTGCGGGTGACGCTCATGTTTGGGCCCGTGGCCAAGTCGATCACATACGAGGCCGCGCTGTCGTCGGTGATGCTGGTGGACAACATCACGACCACAGAGGCGCCGACGCCGTCCCCGGTCCACGACAGCTCGGGAGAGCTGCTACCCACCCAAATGCGTACGCGTCCGTGCGGTGTGTTTGGTATGTGTCTCGACTCGACCTGCTCGACGGACGGCACGCTCACCATGGGCTTTTCCGGATTACAGCTCAAGGGCAGCGCGCCACTCGTGCTGTCCCGGTTCGCCAACTCGCCGGCGTTCCAGTTCAGCAGCCCGACGCGACAGACCCTGCCGAGCTCAACCAGCGACGTGGTCAGGAGCTCGTTTGTCGCTTCCGTGCCGCGCAGCGCGATCCGCCCGCCGAGCGTGGCCGTGGGGACGGGCGACCCGACGCTGGCTGCCGATGTCGCGCTTTTCCTCGCGGACGCGAACGTCGTCTACGGCGACCAAACGCTCGATGTGCCGCGTGGCGCGGTCAAGTTTACGGTCGAGTTCCGCGACTGGATCTTTGGGTCGTCGAGCGACACATTGGAGCTGAGCATGGCTATAAGTCTTGAGCGTAGCGACGACTCGCTTGCGTCGCTCGTAACCGACTTCTTCTCCAAATCCGACGGGACGACCCTGGTGCTCGTCTTACAAGGCAACCGCATGATCGAGTTCCCGATGTTTGCTCTCGCCGACGGTAGCCAAGTGCCCGTCGGTGTCCGGTTGGCTCCACAGAGCTTGGATGGCAAGTCGCTGGCCGTGACCTTCACGTTCCCATCGTTCTCCCAGCAGCTGACCTACGACCCGGTTATGAAGGCCAGCGCGACGTCCACAACGAGCCACACACCAACACCAACGCCGACTCCCTCGCCAACGCCAACGCCAACGATGGGACGGACGGGGGCTCCTATGACCGTGCTGGAAAAGCCCAAGCGACAGGTCGACTCATGGAGCGTCGCCGGCTTTCTGTTGGGTTTCCTGGCGCTTGTGGTGGTCTTGAGCGCCATTCAGTGCTACAAGAGGACCTCCTTCAAGTTTGACTTTAGCAAGATTATCCCTTAAGTACTCGAGGCCATGGGCTGTTTTGGCTGATCCATGCATTGCGCTACCTCACAACGCCTCGTCCATGTGGCCTCCCTTGATGTCCAACAGCCACACATACGGTGGTAGAAGCAACGCAGTCTCTCTCTCTGAAGGCGTGATGATATATTCCTACGGAATGATCTTGCTAAAGTCGAGCTTGACCCGGGTCTTCTTGCAGCACTGGAGGATGCTCACGATAATCACGAGCGCGAGGAAGCCTAACAAGAAGCCCGCGACACCCCACGAATCGACCTTTCGCTTGGGCTTATCGAGTACGATCGCCGTCGTCGGGGTTGGGGTTGGCACTCCGGTGGGTCGGGTCGTGTTGGCCTTCATGACGGGGTCGTAAATCAGCGTCTTGGTGAAAGCTGGGAACGTGAATGTCACGATCAACGTGTCGGCACTCTGGTCCTGTCGCGTGAATGCGATCCCCACGGGCACGACGTTGCTACTGTCCGTGACGGCAAAGGCCGGGAACTCAATTGCCGTGTCACCTTGCAAGTACAGCACGTAGTTGGTCCCAACCATGTCGGCGGTGTAGTCTTGCGCGATCGAGACGGCCAAGCCATCGCTCCGCACGAGGTTGACCGCCATGCTCAGCTCGAGTGTATCGCTCTGAGACGCGAAGACCCAGTCGGTGATGTTGACCGTGAACTTGACTGCGCTCCGCGGCACGTCGATTTTCGTGTTGCCGTAGTCGACGCTGCCATTCGAGAGGAATAGCCCGACGATCGTCGTCAGCACGGGGTCGCTTCGGCCGTCAAACATGCGGGCGGGCCGATACGGGTTTTGCGGTATCGACGCCTGAAAGTAGGTGCTAACAACTTCGGCGTTGGTGCCAAGAAGCCCTCGGCGAGCCGCACTGTAAAAGTGGAACGCCGGGGAGTTTGCGAACTTTGTGAGTTGCATGGGGATACTGCCTTTCATCTCTAGGCCGGCAAAGCCCATGGACAGCGTGCTGTCGGTCGAGCACGTCGGGTCAAGACACATGCCAAACACACCGCGGGCCTGGGTCATCAATTGGGTCGGTATCGTGTCGCCCTGGCTGTCCATCAAGACGGTTGGCGCCGGCGCCGGTGTTTCCGTGGCGACAGACGTCATCGTCTGAGACGAAAACGCGGCTTCGTACTCAACAGAGTTGACCACTGGACCAAACATGAGCGTCACGAGCACGAGGTCTTCCAGGTTGCCGCTCAGCTGGCCTTTGACGGCGGTATAAATCGACGTGTCGGCGCCGTTCACGGTTGCGTACACTGGCAAGTCCAAAAACATGTCCGAACCGAACGAGATGCGCTGCAGGTACATGTGGCCGTTGACCGACGTCGAGGTTGACGTGATGATCGTCGGCGAGAAGTTTTCCATGGCGGCGACAAGAAACGAGATGCCAAACATTGGGAGTGTGTCCGACTGGTCGGCGAGCGGCGAGATCGCGAGGCTGAGGTTCAGGCGCAACGCACCGCGCGCCACATCATACGACTCAAACGCGGACACGATCTCTTCGTTGGACGCGTCAACGTGCTCGATGCCGATTCTGACGCCTACGGCATCTTCCCGGCTGGAGAGAAATCGCTGGAACTCGGCTTCGTTTGACGGCCGCGGGTTGCAGTGCGCCGAGATACACGCGCGCGCGTACAGCGTAGCGTTGGACCAATCCGACTTGCCAGCTTCGTCTTCGGATCGCGTGATCATCGCGTCATTGTAGCCGTCGCCGTTGAGATCGACTGGGTCGAGTGTGGAAAAATCCGCGATCACGGTTGACGAAGTCACTTCGTTGGTCATATAGTCGATCATCGTGTTGACCGAGATCTGGTAGAGTGAGATCGAGAGCGACTTGGAGCAGTCGGCGTAAAAGCACAGCCCGAAGCTGCCTGACTGTGGGTCCACACTCATTGTCGTGAGCGGTAGCGAGTCAGCTGCCACGGTGGTGGCCACGAGTGCCGTCCACACCCAGCATGATGCCGCCCAACGCATGATCACCGATACCAGGATGTGTCAGAGGTCAGTGGTGTCGACGCGAAGTGAGGGAATGCTTTCAGTCCAGCAAAGTCTGCGGTGCTCCATCTGGAGCAGCTGCACGCTCGACCCGGAAGGGCAAAGATAGCTCATAACGGCTGGACGCTTACATTTTTACCTTGGCTGGCAAGTTTCACAACTGACACCATTTCCTCCATCCCCATCGGACTGTCAGAGTGATTGTGGCTACATTGAAGTGGCGAGGTCACGCGTGTGATGGAATATGAAGTCGTCCATGTATTTTCATGATTTAGAGCACATTGAGAAAAGGTTGGAAAAAGGTGGCGCGAAAGCCGGCCTTCGTGACGTGGAGCTCATAGGGCGAGTCGAAGGCGGTCTCCACGGTCGCTGGTTTAGGAAGCGTAGCCGTCGGAGCCGTGGCTTCCCGAACTCGCTGCTGAGCCAGGCGATCGTGGTAGCTCACACACGCGACTACTTTCATCTTCTTGGGCGCTCGCACGTCACGAGGCAAGAGCCCCACACATCCGATAACGGCATCTGGGCTGCTGTCCACTCGAAGTTTGTGCCGAGGCTGGACAACAATCCGTGCGCCTCCGCGGGCTTTGACCCGGCAACAGTCCGCTGGAACGCCGGCTACATCGAGCGAACCACATCCTTCGACAGTGAGGAGTTGGGTTTTACAGGTCGTGTGCTGGCCGAACTCTATCCCTGGAGACGACTGAATGATACATTCGCCGGAGCCTTTGACGAGTCCCGTGAGCTGCTCGGTGGCGAACCCACTCACAGCTTTGATTTGAACAGAGCCACGATCCCCCATGACCGCGACCAGGCTCGTCGCGCTCCAGGTTCGAGGCGCCACGAGATGGATGCGACCACCACCCAGCACACCACAGGTCAAGGTTTCCCGGACCGTGAGGTCGTTTGCGTGGATATACACGTCGCCGCCGGCAGCCGAGCCAACGATCAGCTCCTTCAGTTGTAAGTGGCGCGTCGCGCGCTCGTTGATCCATAGCTGGCTTTCATGGAGCGCCGCGAGCGTCGCGCTCTGGTGGATACTGTTCACGACGACTCCGCTGTGGACCGAGACGTCGCCGCCGCCCATGGCCACGATCTGGTCGATTTGTTGAGCGTGGGCGAGGACGACCTCGACCACGAGCGTGCCGTGCTCTGGTTCGCCTTCGTGATGTGTCGTGTTCGTAAACTCCACGCAAAGCTCGCTGCTCTTCTTGGCCGCGACCTTCACACAGTCGAGATGCTGAGACTCGTCGCTGGTCACGCGCACCCGGGCAATCGCATCGTCGCTGTCAAACGCCGTGGCGTCCACACGCACAATCGTGAGACCCGGGGTCGCAAGCCTCAGCTTCCGTAGCGCCTTCGCGTCGGCCGCATCGAGACGCCACGTGCGCGCGAAGCGTTGCAGCGGGTGCACGGCGGTGACGTCGGCGATCTCGGTGATCTGCGACGTGTGAACACGTAGTCTTGGACTGGACAACATCGGTGGCAGTCGTTCGAACCAGTGGGCGGATGCTGACGGATCGACCGAAGTCATCGCGAACGTGTGTCGACGGCTGCAGGGCTTGAGCTCGATGAGGTCAATTTGAGAATGGAACGCTCACGACGCCACGTTGAAGAGCGGCCACCGACAACCATGAGTCCAACTAATTGAGAGTGTTGGTAGCAGACGGTTGAATGATCAGTCCGCCCATGTCGCAGGTCACGGCAAATAGATATGGATGCTGTTGGAAGATCAGTCCGCACACTGTGTTGGAAGGAGCGACAAACCGAGAATAAAAGAAAACAAGACCAGACGAAACACGAACCTCACGGCGAGCATGCAGTACAAAAGCGTATTGACGAGGACAAACGGAGAGAGGAATTTCCTACTACGTGGTGTGGCGCCCCGAGCCGTGTCCGATAAATTCCGTTGGACGGCACGCCGGTCAGAGAGGCGCCTATCCTCACGTCTGTTCTTTTTTCACGCATGCGGAACGTGGGCCGGGGACTGGGTCCGCTTGTTCTTGATCTTGTTCCTGTTGCGGCGGCGCTTGGGCTTCTCCGGGTCGCCGACGTTTGGCGCTCCTGGCACTCCGGGGGTGTCTTCGTGGCGCGACCCAGCAGCCGTGCTCGACGGCACGCGGTCGTCACCGACTTCACGATCACCGCCGTGACCAGTTGCGTGCGAGCCCGAGTTCCAACCAGCGCCAGACCCCGAGCCGGATCCATTGAACTCGTCCTCCGGGTCACACGTCTCCATGATCTCTTCCTCACACGCGTCTTTGTCCGAGCTGAACAGACACTCGACGGTCGCGCGCATGCCGCACCACGTGTCCCACCCGAGGTCGGCCTCGAGCGTCTCCGGTGCGACGCCGTCCAGCGACGCCGTCTGGACGAGTTGTGCGGTCGGCTGGTGCTGGTGGTGCTGCTGGTGGGCTGAGATCATATCCACGGCCACGACCGAGACCGCCACGAGCGCCAGCGCGCTGGCGACGCCCAGGGCGACACGCAACCCGTTCGTGTGGCGGCGCTCGTGTTGCTGCGCCTCGAGCTGCGGCTCGCTCGGCAGCAGCGTCGAGGCTTCCGGGTTGGTCATCGTCTCCGACGCGTGCGAGACGATCTAGAAAATGGCGAGTGGGCACCACGAGAGCCAGAGCCAGAGCAGCGGTGGCCGCAGGTCTGTCGCCAGCGCCGTCGGGAAGGATCGCGCGGCCATTCTAGTGCCGCTCTCGTCCGTTGATTCGTGACTCTCGGGAAGCGACGCTTCATGATCCAAGAGATCCACAATGTGGTGTCCCTTATTTCAGATAAAATCCATATTTAAACGGGTACCTCACAATTATGTCACTTTATGTGAGTCACATAAAGTTTGTGTGCCACACTAAAGCAATAGGATTGGTCGAAATTAGGTGGAATGTGAGATGGATACACATCCAGCTTTCAGCCAATGGATACACTTGTGGAGCTCCAGCTTTGTGTGAGATTTTTGTGTGTGATTCAACCCACGAGTGGATCCATTTTCCACCCTCGTCCTGGAACGGCTTCCCCATTCCGCCGACTTCCACACATTGGCAGCGCGAGACGCGATCCAGCACTATGAATGGCACCGTCAGTGAGTTGGGACAGAAGGCGCTGTGTACCGCGGCGCGCCAAAACGACCTCGCGCTCGTCGACCGCTTGATCGCCGCACGGTTCGATCTCGAGGCTGCATGCGAAGACGGGTGCACGCCACTGAGCTGTGCCGCCATGTCGGGACACGTTCAAGTCGTGCAGCGGCTCCACGAGGCAGGCGCGACCATTGACGGTGGGGATGGGAACTCGGTGTTGCTCAGCGCAGTCCGCTTCGGCTGGCTTGATGTCATCGACATGCTGCTTGAAGCGAATGCGAACGTTGACATGGCCAGCCCAGGCTCCGAGAATGCGCTCACGATCGCGTGTCAGCAAAATCTGAGTCTTGTCGTCAAGAAATTGGTCACCGCCGGCGCAAATGTCCACCAAGTGGACTCAAATGGGGACTCGGTGCTCACCATCGCCGCGCGTGCAGGCTACCAAGACGTGGTCGCGGCTCTGCTCGCAGTGTCCAGGCATCGTTACAGTGCAGACGACGACGGGCCTGTCTGGGATTTTGCTCGCGCGCTTGGGTGTGCAGTCGGCCAAGGCCATGCGGGAGTCGTTGCAACGCTATTGGCGGCGGGTGCTGATCCGAACCTCGTTTATCTGGACGACCACGACGAATGGCCGCCGCTCGTCAAAGCCGCAGAACGCGGCCACGTCGACATCGTCCGCATGCTGCTCCAGGCGGGCGCCAACGTAAATAAAGTCAACTACAAGGGAGATGCAGCGCTGATCACGGCTGCAAAGGGTGGGCACGCCGATGTCGTCAAGATCTTGCTCACCGCCGACGACATCGACATCGAACTCGTCAACCGAAACGGCAACACTGCGCTTCTGAGTGGAATGCGCCTTTGTCGTGTGGATGTTGTCCACATGCTGATTGCAGCTGGTGCAAACGTTGAACACACGAACAACATTGGTGGGACGGCGCTCATGCGTGCGAGTTACAATGGTCTGCTCGAGGTTGTCGAGACGTTGCTTAGCCTGGGAGTCGCGGTGGACGCGGCCACACGAGGTGGATGGACAGCACTACTCCACGCGAGTTTCATTGGAGCCTCGCAAATTGTGGAGAAGCTTTTGTCGACTGCTGAAGTGGATATCAACCACGTGAACGACGTCGGCGGCTCGGCACTGATCTACGCGGCTCGCCGCAACCACGTCTCTGTCGTAGAAATCCTCGTTGCTCACGGCGCCGTCGTCGATTTCACTGGGAAAAACGGGTCGACGGCTCTGATGGCAGCGTCTTCGCTTGGCCATGTCGACGTGGTAGCCTCCCTTCTCAGTGCTCACGCAGATCTTTGGTTCACAGATGAACGCGGACTGTCTGCGTTTCTCTGCGCTACACGGAAGGGGCATCTGGTCGCGATGAAAATGCTTGTCGCCCACGGCTCGGACGTCAATCTGAATGTCCCCCCAGACAATACCGTGATGAAGCTAGCGGCTAGGTGCCACAAAATCGTCGAGTGGTTGAGAGAGCACACTGCCACTGATATCGATTTTTGGGAATATCTGTAGACTGATATCAGTTGCCGTGTGTTCATTTACACGTAAGGAGGTTTGCTCTCTGCACCTTGCATAGAAAACCTGCGCTTCATTTAGTTTTGGCCCACGACGCGCCATCCCCACCAATGTCTCCACCTCGGCAAAATCCCCAACTACAACGAACAAACAGGCGGAGTATGACGGTGAAGTCGCCGGTCTCCGTGCAGCACGCTACCACAACTGGACGCTTGTAGAGTTTGTTGGTGACAATCAACTGATCCTCAGGCAGCTCCGCGACTATCGCTCGCCAACCAACTCGACGCTACGTGACACCTAGGAGACGGACGCCATGGGCATCCGCCAATTGAAAAACCACCACCTCCGGGCGGACAACAAGACGGCGGACACGAAAACTTGCGATGGACACAAAGAGCCAGTATTAGCCAAGTCACCCATCGGACATCGCGAGCCAACCACGCACAGTTGCGGCAACACCTCGAATTCCGACTTTGCCCATTGGCAAGCTGACGATGAACTCGGGATCAGTCCAGGAAAGGAGGCCTTCCGACGGCAACGGAACTACAGCTCCATCCCAGTCCCAGTTCAAGATCTTTCGCACATATCAAGTCACACGTTTGCGTGGTCCACAGCAATGTACCATCTTGTGGGTTCCACCGTTCGCGTGGTCCACACCGATGTACCATCTTGTGGGTTCCACTCACTTTGTGCATTTCTCGATATATCTGAACTTGCATCCCCCTCCAAAAGTCGAAATATCATGAATGGAAGGGTTTCTCCCCCCGCGCTTTGGTGTTTCTACCATGTTTCTTCCATTCGCTTGGCGCCCACGTCCCGACCGCGGCCATGGCGAACGCGCGACTGAAACTGGCGCGCGGGCCGAGCCGCAAGCGGCGCCGCAGCGACGCGGAACCGACGGACGCGTCTCCGCGCGACGCGCCCACCCAAGTTTCACGCGAATCGGCCCCGAATTGCGGCCAGGACGAGCCGGAAACACCCGCGGACACCGACCCGTCGGGCCCGACGGCCCGGCTCGTGGCGCGCAAACGCGCGATCGAGGCGCGGCTCGGCGAGCTGTCGCTGGGCAAACCGCTCGCGCGGCTCGAGGAGCGCGGCTACGACGCCAACGGCGTGCGGCTCGAGCGCACGCAGCGCGATTTCCTTCTCCAAGAAATGGTGCGGACGAAAGCGTGTCGAAGACTTGTGTTGGTGGAAAGGGACTCATGTTGATGTGTTTGTGGTGGGTGGGATGTAGGAGTGGATGGCCGCGGATTTCGCGCAGGAGCGCAAGTGGCGCGTCAAGACCGCGCGCACGCTGTCGCTGTCGGTGCAGAGCTACCACAACAAGAAGGCCTCGCGGTCGGCCCGCCAGGAAAAAGTACGAACACGGTTTTTGTTTTTTTGTTGGGGCGAGAGCGTGGGCTAACGTAAGCGGTGGTGTGGCATGTTGCACTAGATGGAGGAAGAGGCTCGGCGCCGCGTGGCCGCGCGCGTGGGGAGGGAGGTGAAAAAGTTTTGGACGAAGATCGACAAGATCATCACCTTCAAGGTCAAGTTGCAATCCGACGAGCTGCGCAAGGCGGCGATGGATCGCCATCTCAAGAGCCTCGTAGCCCAAACGGAGAGGTATGCCTCGGCACTCGCGGTAGCGTTCTGTGAGCCAGAGGCGGACGCGTCGGTAGACGAGCCCGAGCACGAGAACGAGGATCACACGCTGGACAAGAAGCCATCACCGTCTGATCAAAGCCACACCGAAGAAGCGCTGCCTGGAAGTATGCATGATGACAGTGACAGTGATTTTGAACAGGCAGGAGAAGAAGAAGATGACGAGACCACGATCACTGCTGAGGAAAAGTTGAACGTTGTCAGCCAAGCTGAGCAGGACGACGAACTGGCTGCGCTTCAGCTTGAAGGCGAGATGTCAATCGACGAACTGCGAGCCAAATATGCTTCGATGAATGCCGCCAATGGGTTTCACGACGATGACGATGAACCGATGACGCCAGCTCGATCGGACGACTCCGACTACCAGCTCGATTCCGCAGAGGATGCTGAGGATGACGAGGAGACGATAGAGGCTGATGAAAAGATGACAACCCAAGAAGACGTGGAAGAAGAAGTAGCGCGTCTTCGAGAAGAGAGCGAAATGTCGATAGACGAGCTGAGAGCTCGGTACGCTGCGGGGTTCGACAGCAGCCCCGAACCTGAGGACGAAGACGTTGTTTTGATAGACGCACGGCATTCCGACAATAGCAGTGCGAACGACGAAGACGAGTATTGCCCATCAGATGGCGAAGAGTTAGACGACGAAACGACACTTGAAGCTGCGGAACGAGACGAGTTTACGAAAGACGAAGTAGATGAAGAAGTCGCTTTGCTGCATGAGGAGAGCGAGCTATCGATAGAGGAATTAAGAGCAAAGTACGCGGCCATGCAAAGCGACGACGACCCTGAGTCGTCGCCAAAGGACGGAGTGCAAGATGCTGATTCGGACTTCCAGCAGAATGGTACAGATGAAGAAGATGATGAGACTACAATTGCAGAAGCCGAAACTGCAGAACAACGCACAAAGAATGATGTTGCTGAGGAACTTGCAGGCCTCGAGGAAGAGGGAAGCATGTCTATTGATGATTTGCGAGCTCGATATTATGGCTCCGCGCAAGATGAGTTGATGACGGAAGAACAACCGAAGAACGAAGTTCTTGCTATCACGGATAAAGAAGATCAAGCCGAGGATGCTGAGATTGAAAGCAGTGCAGAATGTGATGGGAGCGACTACGGTTACGATGTGTCCTCCTACAAGCGTCCGTTTCTGTTAACGTCTCGCTTGGAGCTCCGGGAGTACCAACAAGCCGGAGTGAACTGGCTTACAAGCATGTGTGAAAAGCGTATCAACGGTATTCTTGCTGACGAGATGGGTCTCGGGAAGACTATCCAGACTATCACGATGCTCGCCCACCTCGCATGCGCGCGTGGTGTTTGGGGCCCCCACTTGATCGTCGTACCGACGTCATGCATGGTGAATTGGGAAATGGAATTCAAGCGCTGGTGTCCAGCGTTCAAAGTCCTAACCTACTTTGGTTCAGCAAAGCGTCGAAAAGAGTTGCGGCATGGCTGGTCAAAGCAAAATGCCTTCCAGGTGTGTATTACCAGTTACCAGCTTGTAGTCCAGGATGCGCATTGCTTCAAGCGCAAAAAATGGTACTACCTGATCCTCGATGAAGCTCACAACATCAAAAACTGGAAATCCCTTCGATGGCAGACTCTTCTCCATTTCAACTCCCAGCGACGCCTTCTTCTTACTGGCACACCGCTCCAAAACAACATCATGGAGCTTTGGTCGCTTATGCATTTCTTGATGCCCCACGTCTTTGCTTCACGCAAGGAATTTACGTATTGGTTCCAAAACCCGCTGAGCGTAATGGTTGAGGAAAGCTCCGGGAAATCAACACTAGGGGCTGACCCTACCGGAGAAGCTGCAGAGACCATGGCTGCCGAGCAGCAACAGCTTGTTTCCCAGTTACACAGTATTATCCGTCCGTTCGTTTTGCGTCGTTTGAAGAAGGATGTTGCGAAGCAGTTACCTGGAAAATTTGAGCACGTTATCAGTTGCAGCTTGTCCAAGCGTCAGCGATTTTTGTACGAAGATTTCATTTCGCGGAGCAGCACAAGACGCGCATTGTTTGGTTCTGGAAAGCGCGGCAGTAGTGGAAACTTCATGAGCATGATGAACGTGCTCATGCAGCTCCGCAAAGTTTGCAACCATCCAGATTTGTTTGAACCTCGGCCTATCGAGTCGCCTCTCGACATGGAGCCACTAACAGTGCAAATTCCTGCTCGATGCGGATATATATTTGACTGGCTTAGACCTCACGTGTTTGCGTGGTGGCCGGAACTCCAAAATCTTCCAAATCAGGAGCTTGCAGGAGCAGAGAAGTTCACATCAAAGCGAGCTCGTGAACTACTCCATTTCTACGACGACGTTAGCTTAACAGAATCTCTCCCATCAGAGTGTTCGCTCACGGCAAATCAATTGTCCAGGTCCAAACCTGACGTGTTGAAGCGTTTGCTGAAGCTTGCGGAAACTCGGCTCTCCTACTGGACCACGAAAAGGCAGCAGCAGGGTGTCTCTCATCGTGTCCACGCGCAGATCCATGAACCGATGCTCGGGGAGGATTTAGTTCGTGCCTGCACCATGCCTGTTTTCATCTCTCACGCCATGGAAGTACATCAGAAGCGCGCGAGTGATTGCGTGCACACCACAAGCGGGGCATTGGTCGACATTGTCCAGGATCCTGAAGGGCGAATACACGCTATGTCTCCGCTGATCCGGAAAGCGGTATGTGTAGTCCCGAAGGCTCGAGCGCGCCCCTTGTTCGTCGATTATGGTGGAAAGGGATTTAGTGCCGACTCGTCGGATCGTGGGAAGCTATCACGACGGGCTGTTCTCACCAGATATGTCGAGAATCAGTTAGTGGCTGTGGCGACACGATGTGTCAACTCTTACTATGACTCGTTCAAGCGCACGCAGTTGTTCTTCCCGGACAAGCGATTGATCCAGTTTGACTGTGGAAAACTGCAGCAACTGGATCTGTTACTTCGTGAACTCAAACGCGGCAAGCACCGTTGCTTGATCTTCACTCAGATGAGTTCAATGTTGAACATTCTTGAGATTTTCCTGAATCTTCACGGCTATACCTATTTCCGATTGGACGGATCAACCAAGGTGGAGACACGTCAGTATCTGATGGAGAAGTTCAACCACGACGACAAGATCTTCTGTTTCATCTTATCTACACGAAGTGGTGGCTTGGGCATCAACCTTACAGGTGCAGACTCAGTCATCTTCTATGATTCAGATTGGAATCCAGCGATGGATGCCCAGGCTCAGGATCGTGCACATCGAATTGGCCAAACTCGTGACGTCCACATATATCGTTTGGTCAGCGAGCATACAGTTGAAGAAAACATCTTGAAGAAGGCGCAGCAGAAGAGGCACCTTGACTTTCTCGTTATGGCCAAAGGCGAGTTCACGACTGAGTTCTTCTCGAAATCAAGCCTTCGAGAACTCATGGGAGACCTTCATGACAAGGAAAATAACTCAAACGAGGACGAACGATCAAGAATCGAAGAGTTGGATGATGAAGATGACGCAGACGCTGTAGAGGATGAGGAAGTTACGCTGGATACTATTGAAAACGCTATGGCGCAGTTGGAGGACGAGGATGATATCGTCGCGATGCGCGGCGCGCGAGAGGAGTTCTTGACTGAGCAACGTGAGTTTGATGAAGATACGACAGGCGGAATAGCGACATCGACTTCTACTGATAAACGCCGAATCTCGAATGCGGGCACTGAGGCATCTAGAGCGTCTTCACCCGGCGTAGACGATGCTAGCGACGTGGGTGGCGAAGTCGAAGAGAGCGGATATCGTCAAAACACCATTGCGGTAGAGGGTTCTTCAATCGTGGACGAAGAAGACTCAGAGACCAAATCCGCAAATGATGTCGACACCATGATCGAAGCAGACGAAAACCAGTCTTTCGAGGACGATACAAGCATGCTGGATGAAGAAGAGGAAGATGAGGATAATACCGCTGAGGGGAGTGATATTGATAACGGCACAGAGGATTCGGAACTCGACATCAGCAGTGGTGATGACGTGAGTGAAGATGAGGTGAAACCCCGCAAACGCAAAACAACCATGTCAATATCTCGGCGCAAGCGTGGTCACGCGACTTCTCTCAGTGAAAGTATAAATAAGCGGCAAAAAACAAAAGCGGAGACGGATGTTCTCAACGCTGTGCAAGAGAAGAAAAAACTCGAGCGAGCGAAAGAAAAGGCTCGCGAATTGGAGGAAGAAAGGAAGCTCCAGGCCTGGAAGGACTCCGTGTCATCACTTCAAAACTTTGAGGACTCGTTGAATGCTGTAGATCGATATGCGCTTCACTTTCGTGAAGATGTCGACCCACTGTTTGCATACGTACCGACTGCTGAAGCGTACGGGCGACTGGAGGATGAGGCCAAACTGCTAAATATCGAGGAGATCGAGGCGCAAAAGATCATCGAGGAACAACAGTGGATTGCAGAGGGAGAACTCATCGCCGGCGTCACAAATCTTGATGAGTTGTCACCTGCGGAGACCGAGATGCATTATCAATTATACAAGAAGGAGCGATCGAATGTTCTCGCATCTCGCCGCGAACGCCAGTTGACTGGCGAGGCGTGGGAACTAAAGAAGTGCGCAATCACCGGGCAGCCTTTCTACTATAATTCCGACACGCGTGAGGCGACGTGGGACAAGCCGACAGTTTGGGTGAAGAACGAGCAATGCGCTACAGCGCGTGAGCGAGGATTTTCAGGTTTACCGACAAATGTTCTGCTCATGATCTTCGGCAAGCTCAACTCGTATCCGGATCGCCTTAACGGCGTTGAGCTAGTGTGTCGCAGTTGGCGGGACGCGGCGCTGCATCCTTCGTTGAGTGTTCGAGTCAGCGCGAGTGACTTTTATCACCCCCATGGCGATCCGGGCCGCCGAGATCACTGGACTGAACTGTTAGACGGTGTACAGAAAGGTGACACTTTGCTTTTCGGTTCGGGTGTGTACGAGATCCATGATGCGGTTCAGATCACAAAGCCAATTCGACTGCTGGCAGCCCACGATGCACACGTCGAACTGCAGATGGTAACACCACACGCTCAGTTAAAGTGGACTGCGCGTGGTGGTTTGATCTGTGGATTCCACATCAGCAGGCGTCATAGCACGACACTAAGCGGTAACGATCCATCGAGCAACTGGCAGCATTTACTCCACGTCACGCAGCGAGGCTGTGTACGTGCCGTCTTCAACGATTTCGACGGCAACCACCAAGGAAATGCGTGCTTGGCTGTGTCCGGAGATCCGCTCAGCCTGCTTGTACTTCAGCACAACCGCATCTTCCATTCGGGTAGTGGCTCTGGCATTGTCGTGCTCCAAGGCGCGCTCGTCATGCAACGCAACTCAGTTTTCCAAAACGCTCACTCGGGTGTCACCGTTTTGAGCGGGAATGCAGTGCTTCGGCGCAACCAGATTTTCAGCAACAAGCGCTTTGGTATTCGGCTTCTGTACCATGCGAACAACATCGTGATCGAAGAAAACAAGGTCGAGAACCATCCGTGTGGGAACATTGACGTCGAGAACTCGGGCCGTCGCTTCGTTGTACGCTGGAACGAGATGCTCAAGGATGAGGTTGACGACTTGCCTCACAACCATGGGCAGGTGCGATTAATGGCGTCGCGTGTGGAGGAGCGAATAGTCAAACTGGACAAACCCGTCAAACAGGTTAAGCGAAGACCAAATTCAATCGCAGCGACTACGGAAAAATCAACGATCGAGACGATGATGAAGCCAGCAGTCGCAGCGACATTAAGTGTGCTTCCCACCAACGGTGGTGTTGCCGCGTTGTCGAAAGCGCTCGCTGTGGCGTTCGCGCCCCCGTTGGTCGGAGCAGCTAAGATGAACGTGGCCTCCTCCCTACCAGCAGTCAACACTCCTTCAGGCTCGTCAGGAGAAGTACGATCGGCCGCCTCGGCGACGGAGACCAGCTCCACTAGTGCGATTTCGGCCTCTCAAGGCCCTCTCACTGGAGCGACAGAAACGCTGCAGAAGAGTTCCATGATGGCAGCTCCGTCTCCGGCTATCGATTTAACGGTTGCACCATCATCTCTCGCGATGAATCCGCCTAATTCGGCGTCCACACCAGAGCCAGCTCCAGTTATCGTGAAAGACGAACCTGCTATTGCTGGATCGACCAACACCCCACCAATTTTGCGGACAGAGATGAGTCCACCGTCGGTCTCCTCTACGGATGCACTTAGCCCAGAAAAGAAATCAACAGCCGTAATGGTTGATCCGTCTCCAGCATCCGAGGTCACCAAATTGGAGCCAGGTGTTACTGCGGCGACGACAGCTACGGCAAATGGTTTACTTAGCGTGGCGACCGCTTCCTCTGACGGACCAGTACCCGTAAAAGTCAGACGGAAGCGCAAGCCAAAGACCGAGAAGGTACTCGTGCATGGCGTGGAGATTGTATTCAAGGATACTTGCGAGAAGAAGGGAGACAAGAAAGTGAAAAAGCCGAGACGAGCGTCGAGCGAGGGAGCGGCAGTCAAGAAGATCAAGCTGGAAAGCGGTGTGACGGCACCAACTATTGCGGCAGTGGTGGCCGCAGCCGCAACCGACGACCAGACGATAGCGGTCGAACAGGCGGGTCAGCCCCACGAGTCGCGGCCGCACCTTGATCCATCAGCTGATGTGCCGCCCTCGAACTGCGCGGCGGGAGTCTCCACCGTCGTGGAATAGGAAGATAGAAAAACGATGTCATCGATGAGTGAGTATATTTAACAAGGCTATTGAATCCGTCGGCAAGCTCATGAACAGCGCCGACAGGAAGCGAAGTTGTGAGACCTTCGACCGCCAAGGGCATCATTCTGTCCGAATGCACAAGAGATATATCTCACGGTAGGAGCCTATTAATAAGCTCTGCTATATCCTCGCTCCGCGATGGAGCGTCGCGTTCTTCTCCCAGTCAATTGGAGAGAAGTACTCATCAGTTGGATTGGTGCGTCTCTAGACGGGCAGAAAGCTCCGCACCGTCGGCGCCATGGCAGGCCAAAACCATCCTTCGTGGGGCGTGTCGAGCGCCACAGCGGTCTCAAACGCTGCCTCGATCGTTGGGACGGCGACTTTCCCCAAGTCGACGCTGGCGTCCCACTCACGACGCAAATCCGCGAGCGCTTCGTCGCTCACTCCGGTCAGCTGCACCAAACTCGAGTTGGCATAGTCCACCTGTGAGGGCAGCTCGCCGATATGGTAGATGTCGGTGGCGCTCGTGGGACTGTCGATCGTGAGCTTCTCCAGACGTGCACGTACACGAGCGACGCCCTGCGCGGGCCGAGCGATTTTCACTTTGGTCTCCACAGACGGCACGTCCGCGAGGTCCACGGTGCCACCGCGAGCCACCGTGATTCTCGCCGAGTCACAGGGCGTTGTCGATGGGTCCGGTGGCGGGGTCGCCACATGTATCAGGGAGCCGCCACCATTGGCACTCACAGCGAGGTTGGCGACGTGGAACGCGCTTGACGTCGTCAGAGCGACTTGGCCACCGCCCAGCGCGCCGAGACCGGCTTCGAGGGCCCGCAAGGACTGTGAGCGTACGGTTATACGACCTCTGCCGCCGACTAGCGCGATGATCCCGTCCGAGATAGCCAGGTCTTTGGCCTCGACGAGGAGGCTGCTCTTGCCCACCACAGCCGCGTACAGATTGTCGACGGTTAGGTCCGTTTGGGGCGCTGGGACAAAGAGCCGCGAGCCGAACGCTGCAACCAGCATCCCAGTCCGCTGTGGGTCTCGTGGGGCGAGCGTAGCCCGTGGTGTCGACGTCGCATGGCCCAGCACGCCGTCATGGACCACAACGTCGCCGCCACCCAGCGCAACGACGTGGTGGAGCTGCGACTCGTGGGGCACGTCGATCTCGGTCACTCACGAGATGGCCCGTGGTGCCACGCTTCGCGGTGGCATAGTCGATGCTCAGCGCGTTGTCCGAGAACGCGACGCCGAGCCGTTCGAGGTGTTGCTCTGCGTCGCTACAGGCGCGGACCCGAGCGACAACGTGCGGGCCCATCTCCTCCAGCAGTTGCGGTCTCACGCGCACGACCGTGAGCCCGGGCGAGAACACGATCGCGAGCCCCGGCGTGGGCTCGCTGGCCGTGAGGTCGTTCCCGTCGGTCGTCGGTGCGCTCGTCGTGGTGAGCGGTGCGAAAACGGTAAAGATCTTCTCAACGCGTTGATGGACGGCCACCGGGTCCGCTACCGCGTGGATCTCCGTGGCCAGGACGTTGTCGGGGAGTCTGGTGGGCGAGAAGGGAGACCAGCGCGCCAGCCATCGCGGCAAGGAAGAGGAGCTGCTGCTGTCTACACCAGTGGAAGAGGGCGATGCCATTTCCGTGATCAATGCGGGAATGGCTCGGCATGGGATCGTGGCCATGGCCCTTCAACGTGGATCAGTAAACACAGCATCAACAACGATCAACGCTCTGTCGCTAGCTACCCTCACTGACAAGCGCCTCCTCATGGATACAGCAGTATCACCGTTCGTCGAGCTGCCAGGGTATGTTGGATCCAGACAGAATCTTGCGTGGGCTACAAAAGGAAGCTCTCATGGAAGTCAGAACAGACCCCATGGGGAAGAACTTCGTCCGATGGATTACCTACCGGGTTCTTGCTCCCTGGTCGCGCGTCACACCTTGCTTTGGCAGCATCATCGGGGCCAGAGCGTTGGTCGTTTCCTTCATTCCTCGTCCAAGATTATTCTCTGCACCCATCCAAGTCCAACGTGACGCCGGACCCAGGCATCCACTTCTCTCTCTCTCTCTCTCTCTCTCTCTGTGCTTCTCCCCCTCTATCTCTGTGTGGATATGTGACAACCAATACTCGACCCCTTCCATTTCACTCCACTCCACTCTCGTCTCATTCCAACACTTTCCAGCCACCTCTCAAGCTTCCTCCCCCCCCCACCCACGGTCTCCGCTTTCCCCCGACCTCGCCATGTCGTTCTTCTCGGGTCTCTTCGCGTCCGCGCGCGCGCTGCGCGTCTCGGACGAAGGGGTCACGCCGGTGCCCGAGGAGCTCCGCGTCCACCACGCCAATCAACGGTTCGCACGCGCGTGGACCATCGCACGCGGCACGGCCGCGGACGCGCACTTGCTCACCAAGCTCGCGCTCGAGACGCCCGGGCTCACGGTCGTGCGCGTCCGTCCCGACTTGGCCGCGACGCCCCACCGCGGCGACCTCAGCGACGGCGCGACGCTCGTGGCCGCGCGCGTGGTCGTCTCGAGCGACGCGGCCGAGCACCTCGCGCGGCTCGAGGTCGCAGTCAAGCACAAGCACGAGCTCCGCGTCGCGTTCAAGAACACCAAGTCGGCCGAGAGCGCGCTGGGCGCGCTGGTCGTCGAGATCGAGCTCGCGAACGCCGGGCTCGTCCATGAGGTCCGCGCCTCGGGCGGCGGCGACGTGGTCGTCGTCGACCAAGGCAGCGGCCCCGAGACCGCGGTGCTGTCGCGGAACGAGGACGCGAGCGTGTCGCTGGTCGCGCTCGACCCGGGCTCGCGGCTGTTTGTGCTGAACGGCGCGCGCGTCTCGGTCCAGGGGCTCCGCGTCGCGTCCGTGAGCGGCGGCAGCGTGTTTGTGTCGTCGACGGCCGCGCTCGAGGGCCGCGACCACGTCATGTGTATGGTGCTGGGCGAGGGCCGCGTGGCCGTCCGCGCGCCGCGGGTCGAGACCCGCGCGCTGACGATCGCGGTCGTCGGCGCGCGCGGCCACGCGCAGCTCGTGGCCCCCGAGCTGGGCGTCGCGGCGACCAAGGCCGAGATCGCCGTGGTCGGCGGCGGCGCCGTGCTCGTCCAGACCTCGGCCGAGCGCGAGCGCGACTGGAACGTCGTGAGCTGCGAGCACCTCAAAGTGGACCTCACGGGCGACGGCGGCGTCGCCGACGTCGCGGCGCTCGCGAGCCGCGACGTCTGCGTGAGCGCCAAGCACGGCGCGCGCGCGGTCGTGCAGCCCCGCGGGCGGCTCGAGATGACCTGCGAGTCGCAGTCGGTCGTCGAGTGTCTGGGCGGGCTGCCGCCGAGCGTGGACCCGTCGCCGCTCCACATCCCGGCCGAGATGCTGCTCGCCATGGCCCACGAGGCACGTGTCTGGACCGCGAGCGAGCCCGTGCCCGACGCGCCGACGCCCCAGTCGCTGTTTGACGCGCCGCGCGTGCTCCACGTCAAGTCGGCGGGCTTTCGCGAGACGCTGCGGCCGCTCTGGACGGCCATGCACTCGCAGACCGCGAGCTCGCGCCCAAGCAGCCCGGCCCAGGAGCCCGCGTGGGTCCGCGTCATGGGCGAAGTCTCGGGCGCCGGCGAAGCCCACAGCCCCGTCGCTGCTGCCCCCGCGGGCAAGCCGCTCGATTAACTGAGACCCGTCGGAGAAACTTTGAGACTTTTCATTTTGGGTATTATATAATCTACTTTTCTTCTGGTTTTCCTATCGTGCTATGCCGTCCGAGCTCAGTGGAAGCCCAGCAGCGGCCGCAAGTGGCGCTCGCGAAAGCCTGCGCGCTGTGCGCGGATCACCGTCGGGTGGTCAAAGGCCTCGGCGATCGTCGGCGGGCAGGGCCGTGCGGCGCTGACCCGCGACTTGCTGGCCGTCACGAGCACGCGGCACTCGGCGTCGCGGAGCGCCTCGCACGGTGGCCGTCCGCTCGCGCTGACGCTCTTGATGGTCGCGCACACGTCGCAGTCGAGCGTGAGCTCGGTGTCGGCGCGCGGTGCTTCGAGCGCCACGTGGCCGCGGCCACGGATCCGCACGTCGCAGGTCTCAGCGACCGCGACGTCGCTCGCGTCGATGGCGCCGCGGCCCTCGACCTGGAGCGCGGCCGCGCGGCACGCGACGCCCGTGCCACGAGCCGCTGCGTCGATCGCGACGAGCCCACTGCCCCACACAAACGCCTCGAGCGCGTCGGCCTCGAAGCCGTCGGTCACGCTGAGCGTCGCCGTGCCGCCGGCCTCGCCGATCGCGCCGATCTTGACGTGCTTGGTCGTGATTTGTGCCGCGTGGACGTGGACGCTGCCCGCACCCATGACCGAGCTGCCCAGCAGCGCGCGGACGTGGAGCTGCGACGCCGACACGTACACGCGCCCGCCGTACAGCGAGCCGACGCCCAGCTCGCAGCACGTCCACGGTTCGTCCATCTCGTCGACAAAGAGCCGCCCGTGGTCAAACGCGATGAGCCCGACGCCGCAGCCCGCGGCGTCGCACGCCGGGCCGCACCGCGCGAGCACGCCGCGCGCGACCACGACGTCGCCGCCGGCTTTGGCAAACAGCTCGTCGATGCCGGCGCCGTCGGCGAGCTCGATCTCGACGACGAGCGAGCCAATGGCGTGGGCCGGGGGCTTGGACCGGCGGTTCTTGAAACCCACGCGCAGCTCGCGGCGCCGCCGCTTGAGCGCGAGCGCCACGGCGTCGAGGTGGCGCGGCTCGTCGCTGGTCACGCGCACGACCGCGGCGACGCGCAGGCCGTTGGCGTGGATCTCGCGCCGCAGTGCCGAGCGGACGCGGACGATGGTGAGCCCGGGACACTCGAGACGGAGCCTCGTGAGTGGCGCGCGGCCGCTGGGTTCGGCGGCGACGGTCCACGACCGCTGGACCCGCTGGGCCGCGTGGACGCGCTGGCGCTCGGGCACGGCCGCGACGCTGGTCTCGACCACGCGCAGCGCCGGCGCCGGCCCCGGGAGCAGCCCGAACAGCATGGTCAGGAGAATGGGGCTCGACGGCCCGGCGCGCGACGGCCACAGTGAAACGCAGCGAGAGAAACCAGAGCGAGCCACGTGCGACAAATCGCGAGTGACGACGCCGGACCCACAATGCCAGACCAACACTCTGTCAGGGGGTGTCAAGTAATCCGGTCGCGACGGTCTCACCTTGTTTTGGTATCGATCACGCTGAGATCTCTGTGGGAATGGATGTTGGCAGTTTGCCAGTCCCGGGAGCGTTGGTCGTTGTCGACCACCGTGTTTACAACGCGGGGACAAACGTTCCAACTATGATATCTCTTGACCACACGCGAGGGTCTCGCTCGCTGGGAGAAGTGTTGCCGCCCCAGCGCATTCAGCAATTTCCAAGCAAACGGAGACTTCCACGACCCAGTAAAACCCACAGCCGTCCATGACGTCGCATGCTCGCCTCGACGCCTCGGCGGACACCAGCTCAACGCCGCGCTGGCTCGCGCGGTGGTCGCCCTTGACACACACCACGCTTCCTGAGAACATCGCGGCGACCGAGGTCCGCGCCGTCGAGAACCCCGTCCACGAGAACCAGCGCGTCGAGAAGAGCTTCACGGTCTTCACATCAAACGCACACGACCAAGCCAGTGCCATCAGTTCTGTCCACGAGGACTCCCCCCTGGCACCATCCCAGGGCCGCGCTACGCTGCGATCGCCCGGGCTTACGGTCGTGCGCGTGCGTCCGGAGCTGCTCGACGAACACGGCCCCGACGTCGTCGCACGTGTACGAGTCTCCAGTGACGCCGAGGACCACCTCGAGCGTGTTACGGTGGAGCTCTCGGACGAGCACGCGTTGACTGTGGGGTACAACGCCCCCAAGAGAGGCACGACGGGCCATCTCGTGACGGAGATCGACGTGGCGCGCGAGTCCCAGATCCAGCAGGTGATCGCGATGGGCGGAGGGGACGTCGTGGTCCACGACGGCGTGCTGGGCCGCACGTCGATCCCCGATGACGGCCAGAAGCCCCAAGCTACGCTCCAGGGAGCGCTGTTCGGCGGTGGTCTTCTCTCCTTGTGCGGCTCTCGGTTGTTTGTGACGGCGCCTCAGACGGAGATGCGCTTCCACGCGCTCTTTGTCGGGGCCACGGGCACGAGCAGTGTCCACGTCGACGCCAAGCACGTCGTCGTCACGAAGGATCTCTTCACGGGTGTCCTCGGAAGCGGCCACGTCGACCTGGTCGCACAGCACGTGGACGCGCCGACGGCGACCATCGCCGCGATGGGCAGCGGCCACACCGTCGTGGAGACGACCCGCACGCTCCACACGGGCAGCCTCAGCGCCCACGTGCGAGGCGACGGTCTGGTCCGCGTGGCGGCGCCCCCGTTCGCGATCTTGGAGCCGTGTCTCGCTCAGAAGATCTCAGTCGGCCGCGGCGGCACGGTGGACCTGGCGGACGTGCCATCAGTCGAGACCCAAGTCGCGATCGCGCGCCCGGCCGAGGGCGTCGCGCGGGTGCGCGCCCCGCTCGAACAGCTCACGGTCGATCTCCCGAACAGCAGCACCGCGAGCGTCGAATACACCGGCGAGCTGTCCGAGAACGTCCGCTACCCACGCGCGTGGTCGCATCTGACAGCGTTGGGCGACGACGGACTGGAAACGGCCCGTGGCGATGGGGGCGCCCGCGCCAACGTGCCGACGATTGAGGCGGCGTTCGAGACCCCCGTGGCGCTCGAGGCGCCGCGCGAAGGGTGGTTCCTACCCGCGCTCGAGCCGGCAGTGCGGTGCTCGCTGCCGTTTTAGCGATCCAACCCACCTTGGGAGTGGAGGGCTTGGGTAAACCAAGGTCTCCACTCCGCTGGACTACTGCATCTTTTAAAAATACAATGTTTTGAGCAGCCAATCACCACGGAAGTCAGCCCCAGCAGATGCCGGAGTGACGCCTCCCCTCTCTCTCCCGCCACGAGGCGGGGGATCAGTGCTCCAAGCATCAAGTCTCTCGACGGCGCGGACCTCCGAGGGGTACGCGTGGCCGTGGCCATGCCGTCCACGAAGGATTGCACAGGCTCGGTCGTCAGAGAATGACGATCCGTGTTGACAATCCAGATTCACAGAGTGATGGTGATGAACCCACACGCTGGCAACGGTCCATTTCACTTGGGTTCAGTATATCTCCTGTATCAGCACACGTGACCAAGTGAGACCGATCCCACTCCTCCAGCATTCCCCATTTCTCTCTCTATCCCACGCATGGCATCGCCCGACACACCCACGTCGGCCTGGCGCGAGCGCTGGGACCGGCTCGTCTCGCGCGGCTCCCAGCTGCCTCTGGGCATCGCTGCCTCGCCGGTCGTGGCCGTCGCGACGCCCGTACACGAAAACCAGCGCGTCGAGAAGAGCTTCACGATCTCCAAGCCAGCGCCCGACGCCTCACTCGCCGCGGAGCGTGGGGTGGACACACTCCACGTGTGCGCGCCAAGGCTCACGATCGTCCGCGTGCGTCCGGAGCTTCTCAAGGAGATCGGTCCGGACGTCGTCGCGCTCGTGCGTGTCTCGAGCGACGCCCCAGACCACCTCGAGCGGTTCCGTGTCCAGCTCTCCAGTGCGCGCGCGCTCGCACTCGGGTACGACACGCCAGCGCACGGCACGGAGGGCCATCTCGTGACCGAGATCGACGTGGCGCACGCCGACCAAGTGCACCGCGTGGTCGCCACGGGCCACAGCGACGTCGTGGTCCAGGACGGCGTCTTCGGCGCGACGTTCGCGCGCTCCACGCCGGCGCTCGTGTCGCTGGTCGGTGCACGGCTCGCGGTCGCGGCCCCGAGACGCGACGTGGCCTGTAACGACCTCGTGGTGGGCTGCGTCGGCAGCGGCCGCGTCGATGTCGACGTCGCCGTGCTCAAGACCACAACGCTTTTCGCGGCGGGCGTGCTGGGCCGCGGCCACGTCGGCGTGAATTCGTCCTATTTCGCCAGCAATGTGACGCTGTGCACGGCGCTGGGCGACGGCACGACGCTGCTCACGGCGCAGGACGGATTCAGCAGCCCACGCCTCGTCGCCCACCAGCGCGGCGGTGGTGGCACGGTGCGGATCCTCCCGGGGCCCGACGCGAACGTGGCGACTTGCCTCACGCAACGGATCCGAGCGTCTAGTGGCGGGCTCGTGGACTGCGCCGCTGTGCCCTCGTACACCACGCTTGCCACTGTCGGCGGCACCGTACGCCTCCAGGTGCCCCACCGAAACTGGTGGAACCCGTCGTTGTTTCGGCTCCGCACGCCGCCACAATGGAGGGCCACGCACCCGATCATCCAGCACGTTGGCGTGTTGCCGGCGTCGTTCGCGAGTGCCTTCCCTCACGCTACGTTTGAGCAACTAGATGGGCCGCACAGCGAGTTGGCACTGCCGGACACGACGGCGCCGACGATCGAACGCGCGTTCGAGCGATCGACCGCGCTCGGAGGCGACCGCTGGCTCTGGAAGGTGCTGGCCCCCGTGGTGCAGAGCCTATTATGAGAGTTGGTGGATGACCAAATAAAGACTTGCTTGACTCATCGACCGAGCAGCCCGACACTAGCGACGATTGATCGATCGATGGTTTCACGGGGCGTGTTAGTATGCTTTGATTTCGACTAATGGGCTTGCTGCACGAGCCAAAGCCGCCACAAGTCTCTCGCACCGGCCGGCACACAAGCGCCGTGCGCCACGCGTGCTTGAGCAACCACAATGAGCGTGTTGTGGTGGATTGTGGCGTCGGAGGGCAAACCATACACACATCCATCCATGGTCGACCCGAGCCCAATTTGGCGTGGGCCCTGGTGTTTGTGGAAACGCAGTCTCGCTCGACGCTTGCGGATCGCCACGCAGTGGAAATCCATCCAGCGCGGGCTGCCGACGATCGCGTTATTCCTCGCAGCATCCGTGCGCCGGCCGCGGATGTCGCACGCATGCCACAGCAAATCCACGCACTTTTCGAAAAAGCTATGTGGGGGGGGGCCTTCCAAACCTTTGCACTCGAGTCCTGAACTTGAATCATTGGCGCTTCGTCCACGGCACCAAAGCTGTGCCGCCTATCCAAAATACAGAAAAGCAACCCGCAGCACACGCACCAAATGATGTGTGGCTCTCGTTTTCGAGAGCGGCTTTCTTCTTCTGAGCCCCCCGCACAATAAGGAAAGGAAATATACAAACACCCCTAGACAGTGTCTTGGGAGTTATTCGCTTCTCTCCCCTCCATGGTCGGATGGTGGACCCCACTTGGTCCACCTGTGCTTGAGGCGGGGGCACCGAGTTCACTCTCTCCATGCGGTTGAGACAAGGCGAGCGCCCGACACAGACTTCTAAAAGCAGTATACGAAAGTGAGACTTGCTTCCTAGCGGTATCGCGTCGCAAACTTCAGTGTACTGAATGAACAGCTCACGGCGACTATCTTTTCGCGCATAGCCGGGCCATGCGATGGGTGTGTCTCGTGAGACCAACGCACCGTATCTTCGGGCTGCAACGCGACAAAACCCGGGCGGCAGCCAACGCCGACGCTGGCTGAGCAATTTAAGCAGCTCTTTTTGTGGGTGCCGATGAGTCCGAACTGTTGTCGCCCCACAAAAAATGTGGAAGGCTCTCTCTCTTTCTCTCCTGGAGATCCGGTTCGGGCCTCGCAGCCGCGTCCAAAGTGGCCCTTCGAAACCCGAGTGGGGAAGCCTGGACGAGCCGCGGATCCGTTGCAACTTCTGGGTCGTCTTCTGATGGGGGAACGGTGACGGCAAAGAGAGCACATGCGCGTGGAGCGGGTTGGCCAACGTCGGGGGAAATGCCTAGCGCAGAACGGAGACTGCCGTCGGGACGGTGCCTGTTTTGTCGGATACAAGTAGTGTTCGTGGACGCTCGCGCTTTGCGTCGAATGGATACACCGACCTCGCGCAAAAAGGCACATTTTCCACGTCCCTCATCGATGTCCAACTGTGTGAGGGGCCAAACTTCAGAAGCAGTCTCCCCTGCCCTGTGGAGTGCACGTTCTATGTCCATCAAGTCGCATGATGCAGGTGGCCATGTGCGCTCTTTGAAGTTGTGGCGGATCTTCTCCCATGTGGCTTGCTTGAGACGGCGCCGGCTCTCTGGTGGCCGAGTCTGAGGGCCAAACGACATGGCGGTGTAAGCATTGGTGCCGTCACGATCTTTGTTTATGGAGTTCTGGTTGTGTAGGGGCAATGTGATGCTACTGGTGGCCAAAACAGAACCGCGATGACGCATGAAACCCTTGAGCCGTCACCAGCTGACCATGATCAGGGCGTAAGCAACCCCACGCGGCGCTCACCAACCACCGGGACAAGCACAGCCCGGATGGGTTCATCAAGTGACCGCGTTCGCACCGGCAGCCACTACAGCATAGTGGAAGTTAAGCCAAGCAGACAAGAGAGCGAGTCCGGGAGCCCTCTCGCCCAGTCCTGTTCTTCAACGTGCCCGTCCACTCTGCGATCTCGGGATCCCCAAGTTCAAGCTACCACGCAGGACTTGTGTTCTAGGCCGTGTCATCGTCTCCAAACCGTGGGGGCCTCGTCGCGACACAGTTGCTTTCATTCACACATTTGCCGCTTCTTGCACAAGTCTCCCATCCTTCCCCAGCGAAACGCGTGACCCCGACACCATGGCGACCCAAGCTGAACCGGCGTACGCGCAGGCGTCCACGCCCAACATCAACGTGGCGACTGACGGCCTGCTCATCCCCGACGAAGTCGAGCTCCGCAAGTCCATCAAGCCCAACGCCGTGCTGTACACGAGCTGCTTTCTCGGTCTGCTCATGCCGCTCCAGTACGGCTGGTCGACCTCGCAGCTCAACTTCTCCAAGTTCAACAAGAAGGCCGACTGCGACCGCAGACCTGTCAAGGAAGGCACGTGTATCATGTTCCCTGGCCACTCGAAGCTCGAGTGGACGTTCGTCGTGAATGCCTGGATCCTGGGTGGTATGATCGGCTGCCTGTGCGTCGGCAAGTTCGCCGACAAGCTCGGTCGCAAGCGCGTGCTCCAGTTCAACTGCGGTCTCATCATCGCCGGCGCCGTGCTGATGGCGAGCTCGTACAACCTGTGGCAGTTTGTCATCGGCCGTCTCATCGCCGGTCTCGCGTCCGGCGCGACGACCGGAAACCTCGGTAGCTACATCAACGAAGTCGCGCCCCCGCACTTGCGCTCGCTGCTCGGCGTGATCCTGCACAGTGGTATCACCATCGGTATCCTCTCCGTCGCGACGACGTTCTTCTACTTGGACTTCCACGACGGCTGGCGCATCATCGCTGCGTTCCCGATCGTGCTTGCTGTGGTCTTCCTCGCACTCTCGCCGTTCGTGATGGTCGAGTCGCCTGTTTGGCTTCTTCTCAAGGGCCGCCGCGACGAAGCCGAGAAGGTGCTTGCCCGTCTGTACGGCCAGGAGAACGTGTCTATCGCTCTCGGCTGGATCGAGGCCAAGCGCAAGCACGACCCGGAGCTGCAGTCGAGCTGGAGCCAGGTCGGCCACGAGGTCGTGCGCGACGGCAAGAGCCTTCCGTTCGCGGAGCTGATCAAGCCTGCTCTCCGCCGCCAGTTTATCATCGCCGTCGGTCTTGCCGCCATGCAGAAGATCACGGGCATCAACACGGTCTTCTACTACTCGTCGGATCTCTTCAACGAGGCCGGCCTTAAGAACGGCCGCGTTGCGACCATTATCATCGACATCGTCAACATGGTGCCGACGCTCATCTCGGGCTTCTTCTCGAGCCGCTTCGGTAACCGCACGATGCTGCTCGCGGGCGTCGGCGGCATGCTCGTGAGCGCGGTCGGCATGACGCTCGCGCTGTCGTTCGACATCTCGTGGCTCACGATCCTCATGATGGCGACGTACGTCGGCTCGTTCGGCATCAGTCTTGGACCGCTGCTCTACGTTGTTATTGCCGATATCTTCCCGGACTACGCGCGCGCGACCGTGACGTCGATCGGTGTGATGGTCGCGTGGCTCGCGAACCTGATCGTCGGCATCGGCTACCCGTACATTTCGGACGCGCTCAAGGACCTCGAGTACGTGCCGTTCGTAGTGCTACTTGCGCTCTCGCTGGCCTTTGTCTTCTTCCTCATCCCGGAGACCGCTGGTAAGACGAACGAAGAAATCCAGGAAGAGTTCCGCGCCATCCGCAAGAAGGAGGCAGCGGCGGCCGCTGCTCGATCGTAAATGTACCTGCACAGACACTGACAGAGTCACCACAAACCAAGCTATATCGTGAGAGAACAGTGAGGTTAAAATGAGTTCAAAGCAATCCCTCATTTGATGTTAAAACGATCGTGCACGGAGTGTTGTTGCGTCTTGTGGATCTCTCGATAAGTATGCTTCGTCAATTCTATGACACTGAACCAGGGTGTGCACGTAGATGACGATGGCATCTTTCTTCCGTAGCTGGCGACGAAGTTGCAATATTTTCTTGTCTTTGCTCGTCGTTTGCCCAAGAATCGAGTGGCGACTGAGAATTTTTGCGAAGATGGATTGAGTTCTCGAGCTGCTTTTCCAAGCCGCCTGCGCTGGTTGCTGCTTCCCTAAATAAGGCATGCAGGCTTTTGTTAAGTTTTTGACTAGTGCATGCAGTTCAGAGTACAATGCGCACCTAGAATCCGCGCGCCTGTATGGTCTACAATTGACACTTGGGAGAAACTTCGAGAAGACCCAGATCTACCGACCGTAATGTCATGCCGTTGATTTTGGTTCTTGATCATGCTCGTCGTTGCTTCGTGTAGAGTCTCGTTGTACTTCGTGATAATTGTCTTCTGCCAGTTCACGGGTGGGGGAAGGATGAAGCTCTCTTGTGACGAATCCGACTTCTGGATATCGTCGCAAGGGTCAACTCCATCCGTTTCCGCAATCGGACCTCTTGTTTCGTGTCCATGGTGCACAGTTACGTTTGGCGACGCATTCAGCATCGTACACAATTCTTGAGTATTCTCGTTCGCCATAGGTGACTCCTGACGAGTTGGTTGCTCTGGGTATGAACTTGCTTCAGGAAAGAATGCGTTTTGAAATCTGGACTGCTGATGGTATGCATCAATTGTGCCAAACTCGCTTGGGTTACTGCGTCGATGGCTGATATGCTCCTTCCCCATCAAGGCATTAGTGGCTAGCGCCCGGTCTATTTCTTCCAGCATGCTTGGTCTGCTTGGAGACGGTTAATAATGCCCATGATATGGCGTAGCGAGGTTTCGTCTCTCACCTGTTGCGAGCCATGCTGGATCCACTTTGCGCTTGGAGTTCCACCCATGGCCCTTCGTTTACGTGCTCGCTTAGTTTTAGCCGCGGTGTCATCCACGCACGTTTGTTGCTCACGGAATCTTCGATTTCGCTGTCTTCAGCACCGGACGAGCTGGATGCAGCGTAAAATGGAACCTCCACGAAGGAGCCCGAGAGCGCGCGTTTATGCTCCACGCGATCTCTAGGGGTGTTCAACCAACGCTCACTCTGAGTAGATGAGCCAGTAGGCTGCGATCGCATTGCGTAACGACGAAAGTCAGTTTGCGTGACCAAGAAAAGCTGCGTCTTGCACAGACCTGAAACCCTGGTGCGGATGCCATACTCGATACAGAAGCCCGAGGAGGCACAGTTGAAAGTTGCTCTCCTTCACTGTTCAACAACGGCCAGTGTCATACCACAGCCAATAGCCATACAAGTGCGCATCATACACTCGTACTTGAAAAGAAGCAGATCGCGTGACGGTGGCGACTTTGTTTTCTTCACTGGCCGACGCAGCGCGTCGCTCGCTTTCGTGCGCTTCGTCTTCACCGGCGTGAATACGCATCTCTTTTCCACTCGCACTTGTTCTTCTTCTCTACTTTGGACTTCACCAGCAGCACACGCCCCGCTCGTCGCGCTTGCCGTTTCCTCTGACCGCGGCACCGTGTCCTTCTTCTCACATGCTCCGCTCGCGACCTCTCGCGCCAGTGCCAGCATTTGGATATCTGCCCACGACACGCACGTCAAAAACATCTCTCAATACAACTCTCTTTGTCCCCCCTATAAAAGTAGTTACCGTGCGACTCGTTCGCGTCCAGGATCGGCCGGATATACCACGCCGGTCCCACGGCTGCGTCGTCGCGTGGGGGTGACGGCGCCGCGAGTTGGTGGCGCCGCACGCGCGCGGCCTCGCGCTGCACGTGTGCGGGGAAACGCATCTCGCTGCGCTGTCGGCCGCGCTTGGAGCGCAGCGCGCGGTGCCGGCCACTCGTCATCCAGTTCATGGTGTCGGGGGAGGAAATGGTTGAAGCAAGTTTTCCGCCTCAGGGGGGCAACCGGAGTGATGGTCTGTAGGGTGTGTACACACTAAGATAGGATATATATCCTAAATTGATGTTGTCCGAGACAATCGGAGAGAAAGCGCAGTGTTTTGCTTGCCATCTTCCCAACTGGTGGAATCTCTCTAAACAGATATGATCATCTCATGATGAAGACAGATTTTTAAAAGTTTTGGAAACAATGCTTGACCACACGATGCAATCCCCAACTTATATCGTTTTAAGAAGGGATACGTATTACGAAGGCCATACCCCCTCCGCTCCGGATGGCTTGTCGAGTCAGCAACACTCGGTCTGTTCGTTTGCATTTTCCGGACCACCACGACCGTCACCTCCATGGCCACGTCGCGGACCGCGCTGTTGCTAGTGCTGCTGCTGCTCTATGTGTGGGCGGCTGCGGGCGAGCGCCGGCTCAGTGACGGCGACTGGCTCAGCGACGAGACGTCGTCGCTGCTGGCCGACAAGCAACAGCTCTGTGCGCGCGACTACCGCCGGTACAACGTCGCGCTACGGCTCCTGCGGGTCGCGCCCGAGCGCAAGACCCGCGACCAGGCGCGCGCGTACCCTCGGATCTTCTGCTACGTGAACACAATCTCGCCGCACCACACGTCCCACGCCCAGCTCGTGGCCGACACGTGGGGCCAGCGGTGCGACCAGCTCGTGTTTTTTAGCAACACCACGGGCGAGATGGTCGCGAACGCCGGCACGCCGCTGGAGCGGCGCTTTGCGATCGTCAAGATGGACGCGCCCGCTGACTACCCCCATCTCTGGCTCAAGCACCGCGAGGCCACGCGGTACGTGTACGACCACTACCGCCACGACTATGACTGGTTCTACAAGGCCGACGACGACGCGTACGTGGTCGTGGACAACCTGCGCGCGTACCTGCGGCGCCCCGAGATCGTCATGAACCACAGGCGCCAGCCCATGCATCTCGGCAAGCGCTTCAACCTCACGGTCGACCGCGTCCGCGGCATGATCGACGACCCCACGCTCAGCGCGCGCTGGTGGAAACAGTGGGACCGGCTCGTGTTCAACTCGGGCGGCCCCGGGTACGCCATGAACCGCCTCTTCCTCGACAAGTTTGTAGCGTCGATGGAGGACAAGAGCTGCCTCTCGGCGCCCTGGGCCGAGACCTTGCCCGAGGATACGTCCACAACGTACTGCATGATGTGGCACGACGTTGTGCCCTGGGATACGCGCGACTTCCGGGGGCGCCCGCGCTGGCACGGCTCGAACCCGGCCGGCGAGTACCGCATGACGCCCAAGGCCGCCAAGGGCTACTGGCTCGACTTCCACCAGGGCGTCGGCGGGCTCAAGTGGGGCGACGACTGCTGCGCGCAGGACTCGATCAGCTTCCACTACATCAAAGGCCCCGCGATGCACCACATGGAGCGCATGCTATACTACTGCCGCTCGGACGACTCGATCCTCGACATGGCCGCGTTCAACCGCAAGTACAACCTCGCGATCTCGGACAAAGTGCTGCAGCCGCCCAAATAGAATGTCGAACCGAGAACAAACGACAAGGTGCAGACGCCATGGTGGTAAGAATGCGTATGTGTGTATATATGTGAATGGATAGACTGTTCGACATCGGCCTCAGTCACGGATGTAGACATGCCGGCGAGCAAGGCTTGTGCTGAAGCGGAAGATCAACACCAGTGCGTCCTGTGGAAGTTTGGCGAGTAGAGACGTGCTGTCGGTCTGCGCGTGGTGCGCGACCACGCTCAAGAACGCAAGCCGCGCATCCAATCGAAATGCAACAGCGGCCATATACAGTTCTTCGACCGGTGCCACTGACGATGCGAGCAGCCTCACCATTTCGTCGCGGTGCGCGTCGTAGCCCACGCGTGTGTCGTTGCAGTGTTTGCTAGCATTGAAGTAATGCCAGTTGATGTACGACAGCCACGGGTATCGGAAAAGTATGGCCAGCACAGCACTTCGATGGGCTACAAAGGAAGCCGGTCGCGCGCATGAAATGCTGAGTACGCGTAGATCATGCAACTTTGCCGCTGAAAACGGTTGAAATGTTTCCGTGATTGAGAGCTCAAGTTCTTGGAGTCTCGTATCATCATCACCATTGAAATCGGAAGACGCCGATTGATCGACCCAGTAAGACCCGTCGTGGGGCACGCGCAGGCTTATAATGTTCGGACAGAGCCGCAACACTGAGTGCATGGCCTCTGTTCCAAGGTACACGCCTCGTGGCGTCTCGATGTGCAAATACGTGAGGGCAACCCCGAATATCGACAGCACATCCAGCATAGTGGCCAACGTTTCGCTGTCCAGCTCCCCAGGATCTTCAAGGCCGTGGTTGAAACACAGCAGTCGTAGGCGACGCACGCGACTGGGCGCTGCAGGTCGACACACGACTTCTAAAATGTCCGAGGACAAGATCCACGCGTGGCCATACCCAGGGAGCACGGCACGTACCCAAGCCGTAGCGACCCCAATCGAAACGCCTCGCTGGTCTGAAACGCAGAGCGTGATCCAACCTTCACTGGGGAACTCGTAGAGTCTTTGCTCGTCCATCCCGTTGTTCGCAGTCGCCCAGACGATCGCGCCACTACGCATGCGTGCTTTATGGTACCCAACGATGGGCTCGGTAAACCCGTCGACACAGCCGAACAGCAAGTTGTTCCCTTGGCGCATACGCTCGAGCGCACGCACGATGGATCGATGCTGGTGTGTCACTCGGAATGTCAGGTTTTCCACGGACGCACAGTCTGGGTGGAACAGCGCGTATCCGAGCCAGGCCGTATACACATCGCGAAGCTCGCGCATCTCTGCAAGATGCGTGAAGCCGACGCTTGCAACAGTCGACATGTGCGGCATCAGCGAGCACCACGAGGCGACCATCTCCTTCGTGTTAAGCATGTGATCCCCCCGCCGTACCCAAAGATCAAGCATCTGGATGTCAACATGCGAAACGCACTCGAGCTTCCCAGACGAGTTTACAAGCACGCTGGCCACAGGAGGAGCATAGAGCGCATGGCGGGGCGACCACATCATGTCGTTCTTGACCACACAAACCCGCGCATGTGGGAACCGAGCGATAGCATCCGCGAGCGTGATTGAGAACCCGGATGAGTTGCAGTACACCGTCGTGAGCTGCAGCTTGGAAGCGTCCGAGCCCGCGAGGTGGGGCGCTAGATCCATGGAGCGCAGTCGCCACGTGAGCTCGACAACGTCGTTGCTGTTGTTCATGCGGATCGAGACAGCGATGGCGCGCTGCGAGCGCGTGGGGCAAATAAACGGCTCGAGTCGCTGCATCACGCGGCTCAATTGTTGCTCGTCCCGCGCTGGCAGCTTTGTCTGCCAGAGCAGAGGCAGTGGGAACCCCTTAAACCAGGCAAAGCGAACGCTCGGGAATGGTCGGTCCGCGTGTTCAAAGAACCGCACGCGGTCGGTCACGACGCCGGCGCTGCGGTGGCACCCGCGGTTGTCGGTGGTGTCGGCACGCATAAACGCCGAGAAGACGCGCTTCCAGAAGACCGGGTTCTCGTGAGCACCAAAGCCCGGGCAACACGCCAGTGCAAACCACGCAAGCGTGGAGGCTCTCGCGGCGGCGATAATATCTCGGTAGTCACCTCCAGACGTCTGCCGCAAGTCGAATTCGATCCACTCGAGGTGGTCGACGACCGTGAAATCGTCGGCCGACGGGTCGTGTGTCGCGCTTGTGGCGCTTTTGCCGTCGTCGATATCGGTGCGGCGGTAGTGTGACGCGACGTCGGGCAGCATAAAGCTGCTCAACGCGCCGTGCCACGAGACCGCGATGTCAAACGCCTCGCGCTCACTGAGCGTGCTTGGCGACGCCGGCGTCTCCTTGCAGGCCTCACGCTCTGGCCATGATCGTGTGTTTCCCATCCTCTGAACTTGAGTTGACTGACAGAAACTTCGAAGTGAGCCCACCACCTTGGTCTCGAGCTCATCGAATTCCGGTTTTAGTTGAATCATGGATCCAACCTGGATCACACAGTTGATACTCATCACACTGTGAAACCCGATACGTGTACGACCAAGTGCTGCGCATCTCGCTCTGGCTGGCGCAGGATCTGCACGCGCGGCTCGCTCAACTGATCGTGGACGAACCCGACGCCCATACATGGCGTCGTGAAGGCCGCGCCTAGCTGCACCATGCGCCGCTGCAGTGGTGGTGGTGTCTCCTCGTCATCGACCGACTGCTTGCTTTCTGCTGATTCACACGCACTTCGTCGTCGTTTCTGTTGATGGGACGGGAGAAGTGGAGGAACAACCATCGCGAGCGCACCGCCCTCGAGACGCTCGCTGTCGTTGTCGGCCTCGGCATCCTCAAAGCTCTGCCTGCCAAGCGACGAACGCATGGTAAGTCCCGGGTCCAACGCATTCAGTGACAACTTCCCGCCGTACCGGAAAGCTTCGTCAAGTGCGCAGTCGGCATGTGCGAGACGCCCCGTAAGCTTCGGCATGAATGCGGTGCGGATGAACTGCTCCCCGCGGCCGGTGCAGGCGACGGCAAACCCGTTGCTTGACCCGCTTCCCTCTCGTGTACGGCGTTGCTTACGTTTGCGGTCGCCACGAGACTCCGTCGGAAGCGATTCACTGGTCACCGTAGTCGCATTCCTCGCGTCCGCACCGACCCGTGGACACCCGGCGAGCCCGACGCGGCCGGGCATTTTGTACAGCACACCGCCACTCGACAGCGCGGCCGCGACGTTGCCCTCCGGGTCCACGCAGATAGCACCGACCGTGTCCAGTCGTTGATCTTCGTCGCCTTCTTCCTGTACCTCACCAGCCTCATCTGCTCGTTCGTCACGCTCGATCCGCGTGTGCCACTTGCGCCACTGGCGCTCGGCCGCCGCAGTCACTTGGTACGTGTCGAGCTCCCTCTCGCTTGTCGCGGTCTCCAACCCGACGGACGCCGCGTACGCGCGCGCGCCGTCGCCCACGAGTACGAGCGGCGGCTCGCGTCCGAACTCGCGTCCGTTCTGTTCCGCCAGCGCGTTGACCAGCAGCGCTCGAGCCAGCGACGACGGCTCAGCGACGCCGCGCACACACGCGCACGCGCCCACACAGCGCGTCCGCCCACACGCGACGCTGGCCTCACACTCGACGTCACCGTGTGCCGTGAGGTTGGCGCCGCGCCCGCAGTTGGTCAGCACGCTGCGCTCGAAATGGCGCAGCACGGCACTCGCGACGCGTACAGCACGCGTCACCGACGCGTCTTCCGGCGGCAGATCCGACGGCGGCGCGGCCTCCATGAGCGCGCGACCGGCTTCCAATGCCTCGCGCACGAGCGCGACGTACGCGGCCTCGCGCGCCGCGTGCTCGCCGTAGCGCCCGGCGCCAATGTGTACGGCCACGGCCCAGCCCATGGTCGGGGTGGATGTGAGACCGTCGGAGATTACCGTATTTTCTCGAGACTTTCCGGGAAAGGACGGGACCATCACGCCTCGGTACGTATCCCAAAACAAGGTGAGCTACTGCCGTGAAGTGGGTACAGACCCCCCGATGTCAATCAACGGTCTCATCTCGTGTGTTTCTTTGCCATCACTAGTGTCTTACTCGTACATCACAGTCTTCTGGCGACACCACGCGGTCGTGGGAAATGCTGCCCGAGACCGCGGCGTGGGCACTGCTCCAGCAGCACTGCCGGCCGCTTCGCGACGCCGACTGGGTCGGCCGGGGCTACCTGCGCTGCGTGGACTGGCCCGATGCCGCGTGCGAGCACGTGGAGTTTATCGCACAGCCCCTCGCGCGCGAGACGCGCACACCACAAACCGCACGGCGCATCGGTGCGCAGCTGCGACTCGCACTGGACGTCGCGCACGTTGTGAGCAGCTGCCGCGGCTTCGAGCCGGCGACCCAACAGCTCTTTTGGCGGCGCGCAGTGGAAACGCTGTGGCGCGGGGACCGTGGCGTGACGTTTATACCCGACGACAGCGCCTCGACGCGCACAACGTTTGCGCATGTCGGGATTGATTGGCGAACCGAAACTCCGGGCGATGAGGCATTTTGGAAAGGTTTATTCCATGGGGATGTGGCGTCCAAGGCCACAAAAATATGGTGCTCGACACGCTACGGCCGTACTGCTGCGTTGCGTCGCTGCGGCCTCTGCAAGTGTATTTGTCTCGTTGCACGATCGGTGAGCACGTGGTATCGAGATTAGACCCTGCTGAGGCAGATGTTGCGGTTTCACCCGAAGCTCTCCAGTCGATTCTCCGCGCTGCTCTTGACCCACCGAGCAAGGCGTGGCCACTTGCGCTAGAAGTGGGGCTCGTCGTGGAGCACCGCATCGACGACGATTCGACCATCACGCGCGACACGTTGCGTTTGCTGCGGCGCGCCCGATCTCACGTGAACCCCACGTTTGTGATTAACCAACTGACAATCCAGCTTACTCCACGAATATCCGAGTCGAACCAGAACCCGAATCACTCGGATTTTGACGCTCGAGCCCGTGCGCTCGGCGAGTTGCTCCAGGTGACGGTCCTGCGCACCGACTCACGTACGTTGACTCCCCAGATCCGCGCGGTCACACTCTTGGGGAGCCGCGACAGCGATGTTCGCTACGTCGGCACCGTGCTGTCAGCCGTGGCGTATACCTCGGCGCCCATTGCAGAGCTTCGGTGCGGCGACCTACTGGACTCTGAGGTACCGCAGAAGCACAATCAAGTGCTGCGACTTGCGTGGCTCGCGTATGCTCTCCAGTGCCACCGCAATCGCTTCTCCACATCACCACTGGGACTTTCAATGCGTTTGGGTGGCCGTACGGTGTCCCAACAAGACACAAAATACGTCAAATCGCTCCTGGCAAAGTGTACGCCACTGCGCGATGTCGTAATCCAGGCTGTGCGCTTGCCGTGCGCCGGTGGCGACGGCGGCGTCACCGCCCCACGGAGTGTTGACTTCTACCCACTTGGCACGACGGTGTTGCTCGGATACCACACACGGCTGTACTACGAGCCGATGGGTGGGACCGACGACTGTGCGGCCGTGACCCTTTGGACCGCCGAGACCGTAGAGTTGGTCGCAGTCGTTGTCGCCGAGAGTGATAACGACGCCTTCGTGGGTGTTGTGTACGCGGCGTTCGGACTCGTGTGGGCATCCGCGAATTGTGTTGTCGCGTGGGGAAATGACATCGAGCAAGAGGAGAAAGGAAACGACGATGTCTCGATGGTAGTTTGCGAGGAAGAAGACACCGCCACGCTGTCGTCGCTGAGCCTGAGCTTTCGCGAAAGCGACGCCGTGCCGACCGAAGGCGATTCCATGGAGACAAGGGCCCCAGCACACGCAACTGCCACGGCGGTGCTGTTGCTGTTTATGAGCGAGGCACTACAGCGGCTCTCCCTTGATCACGCTGTTGTCACGCGCGATGACCTCACGCTGGTGCTCGCGTGTTGCTCGTGTCTCACCTCGCTCATCTTGGACCGTTGCATCGTGGAGAGCGTGCAGCCACTGCTCGACGCGTACGCGGGCGGTCAAGCGAGCGTCTCAGTGCTTTCGCTGCTCGGTGTGGGTAACCTGCGTCTCTGCGATACGAGGGTGGGGCCTGCGACGCCTTGTAACAACGGCGACGCGCCCGAGTGGCTCGCTGCACTAGTGGAAGGGCTTTCAGGCGGCTGTGCAGGTGGCGTGTTGCGCGAACTCTACGTCGACTGCCGCGCCATGGCTAGTGCCGCCGACGAGCGCGCCTTCGTGGCGAAGCTCGCGCATGCCGTCCGCGACGGCTCGCTGACGCTGACGCGTCTCCACGTGACGTGCCGATGGCAGGTGCTAGACACATGTGGCGAGCAGGTCGGCTACGCGACGTTACGCTGCCGGATCCGCCACGCGTGCGATGGGCTGTGCTGAGTGCGCTGCGTGCAACACTCCGCTGTCCGATCACCAGTGGCCTCGCAGTGCGCCGTGTGCTCGCGCTCGCTCAAGGCGCCGTCGTGCGCACAATCACGTGGGACTCGAACGTGAACGCATGATGTGTCTTGCTGTTTAAAAAAGAGCGAGAGAGAGGGAGAGAGCCTGACGGTCTCATCACACTACAAAGAGATGAAGTGTCAGTCCCGATCATCTCCCATTGATTTTTGGTGTGCGTGTTTGATCTCAGTACCTAGTCTCGGTAGATTCTCGAGATAATCGGAACAGAGCATGTGATTCCATTGTGAATGACCTCTTGTTCTTGCATGGGACTGCTGGGCTTTGCACAAACGACGCCTCGTCAGGGCTTGGTTGCGCCAAACTCGACTGCGAGCGCCTTCTTGTTGACCTTGCCCATGGCGTTCTTCGGGATCTCGTCCACCACGAAAAACTTGCGTGGCACGCGGTAGTCGGCCAGGTGCTCGCGACAGAACGCGCCCAGCTCTTTGTCCAACGGGGTCTCCGACTCGGCCGGCTCCGCCTTGGCGACGCGCAGCACGGCCGAGACGATTTGGCCCCACTTTTCGTCGGCGATGCCAAACACCGCACACTCCTGGACACGCGGGTGGGTCAGCAGCACGCGCTCGATGTCGAGCGCTGAGATCTTGTAGCCGCCGCTCTTGATGATGTCGGCACTCGCGCGGCCGCGGATACGGAAGCTCTCCTTGGTGACGTCGAACTGCGCAATGTCGCCAGTCTTGAACCAGCCGTCGGCGTCAAACTCCTTGGCCGTGGCGTCCGGCTTACGCCAGTACTCTTTGAACACCGTGGGGCCCTTGACGCGCAGCTCGCCCTCGTGTTCGCTCTCGAGCGGCAGTTCTTGGTCGGTCTCGGGGTCCACGAGCCGCACATGGACGCTCGGGAACGGCTGTCCGACAAACCCGAGGTGGCGCTCACCGTGGAGCGGGTTCGTGAGCGCCATGCCCAGCTCCGTCATGCCGTAGCGCTCGAGCAGGCGCAGTCCCGTGAGCTCTTCCCACCGGTTGAGGATCGACACCGGACACGCCATCGAGCCGCTGATCGCGACGCGCAGCTTGCGCGCGGCCTCGACAGCGCGCTCCCTGTCGTACGTGGACGGCTTCCCTGACATCTTGGTCTTGTCCATCTCCTCCAGCAGGTTCATATACACGGTGGGCACAGCCATGAGCATTGAGACAGGCCGCTGGTTTTCATTGACCAGTCCCTCGCTGAGCTTGCGCCACACGAGCTCGGGCTTGGCCGACGCGATGAACTCGAGCGAGCCGCCGGCGTAGTGCACGCACAGCAAGTTGTTCAGGATGCCGTGGACGTGGTGGAGCGGCAAAAAGTGTAGCAAGTGGTCGCGCTCCGACATCTCCCAGGCACTCACCACGTCCGCGATCTGCGCCGTGAGCCCGGCGTGGGTGGTCACGACGCCCTTGGGCCGGCCCGTCGTGCCGCTCGTGTACACAATGTGGGCGCCGCGGTCGCGCTTGTCGGCCTCGCCTTCAAGCCACTTGAGCACAGCGTTCTCGGTGTTATCCTTGGGGCCATGGCGCTGCGTGGGCGGCGCGTACGGAACGACCGCGATCTTGCCCTGCGCGCGCACGTGGTGGACCAGCGCGTCGAGCTGAGCGCCACCACGTTGCAAAAACTCGTCGCTCACGATCAGCACCGACGCGTCCGAGTCGTCGAGGATGTACTGGAGCTCCTCAGTCGGGTGCGCCGGGTGGAGCGGCACGGCCACGCCGCCGGCGAGCCACGTGGCCCACTGGATCGCCACGTAGGACGCGCCACGACTGCCAAGGTACGCGATGCGTGGGCTGGTCTCTGCCGACGCCGGCAGCGCCTGCTGGATCGCATCACCGAGCCGCACGGCCTCGCTCAGCAGCTGCGCGTACGTCCACGGCGCGGCTGACGAGGCCTCGTAGAGCGCCGGGCGGTCGCCGTGGCGGAGCACGCGCTCAAAGATATGCGGCGGAGACGCTGTCGTCAACGCCGACACGTGGGCCAAGCGCACGGCGGCGCCACGGGGCGAGACGCCGCCGACGGGGGACGCAGCGGACGGCGAGACGCCGCCGTGGAGAAGGCGCTGCGCGAGCGCGGCGACGGCGCGTGGAGAGGAGGAGGAGGAGGAGGAGGAGGCAGCGCGCATCTTGAGAAATGAAAAAGAAAAAAAAACAGAATTTTGGTGAGACCTTGAAAGGCAAAGAGATCTGCCCTGCGACATGTGATATGATCATCCAGAGGGAGTTGAAGTATAAAATGTATTGGTTTAACATATAAAGAAGATCCCTAAGACCGAATACATACGTCAGGGTGGGTGTCCTTTATGTTGCTCTTTCAGTACCTTCGTCCGTCATTGAACAAGCGGCGGAGCTCGTCGACGGTCCGCAAGTGGAACGCCTTGCGGACGTGTTGGCACCCGCGCTCGGTCGGGCGCGTACACGTGGCGGCCCAGAGGTCTCCATGGAAGCAGCGGTAGTCCGCATCGACCGTGAGCGACCAGGTAATACACGCGACGTGATCGCTCGCACCACGGGGATCACGGCCCCGCGCCAATCGCTCGACGTCTTTGCTGGAGAGTGTGCCGCGCCAGAGCCGAAACTCGTCCAACAGCCCGAGGAACGCGTAGTTGCCTCGGAACTGGTTACTAGCGCGACGCCAATCGCGGAACGCGCCCGTGATCCAGTCGAGACCTGAGTGTGGAAGGCCGCGGTGGATGGGGACCTGGGGCCGCCCGACGGCGTCGCTGTCCATGAAGCCCGTGCCCAGCTGAAACTCGCGGAGTCGCGACCAGTGAGCAGGAAGCTGCAACGCGCCGTGTTGAGTGTCGATGCACTCGCCGTCGAGGTACACGCGCTGAACAGTGTCGGTGCCATCGCTCGTTGATCGATCGAACGTCAGCGCCACGTGGTACCACCGCGAAAGCTTGAGCGCCGCGAGCGCTCGCTGGGCGCCGCTCGCGACCGAGCAGTACAGCCCGCCGAGTTCGTCGACGTGGACAAGGTTTGCGGTCAACGGCGACGCGGTGTCACCTTGCTTCCAGAGCGAGGACTGCGCGCTGAACACCACGCCTCCGACTGTACAGCTTTCCCCTGCCATGGGCGACGCTAACGGAGAAGAGGAGGCACCGGGGAGCAGCGCCATCCAGAGATCGAACGAAAACGAACGGTGGGTCCACTCATCGCGGATGGCTTGGTCGGGCAGAGTGACGCGCACATCGGTCCACTGGTGCCCGATATCGTTGGTGCCGAGGAGCCCTGGGAACCGTACGCTCACGCTCTCAAAGTAATGGTGCTTGGCGCTCGCCAGCAGCTCCTGCTCGCGCGCGCTCCGCGCTTGCGCTTGCTCGATGAGACGCAGCTGGAACCGCTCTCGCCCGGCCTCGCGGTCTCGCAAGCGACGTGAGCGCACCATGGACTGTACGTGCGTCCACCCGTTGGTCGCGTGCGCGCGCCACTCGTAGGGCCCCAACCGCATCGCGTGTGGCGCGTGCCTCGCCCAGCACTCGCTGTTGGTGCCCACATGCTGTCCGTTGAACGTTTTGTTGACGTAGGAGAGCGGCCGTAGATCGAAGCCCGAGAGGAAGCTCAGCACGTGCGGTACGAGTTCACGTGGCAGTGCCTCGAAAAAGTCGGTCGGGGCCATGGTTCTTGTGGTGCCGTGCTGACGTTCATGGTTCGAGTGGAAATATTCCGGACCCATGGTGGTTGTGTAGCTGTGTCGGTGGTGATGGTGGTGTGTGTCTACCTCGAATCTTGCAGTTGTGACCCGCGTGGCCGAGGCACGAGCGCCATTCCCAACTGGGCAAGCCATCGTTCTTGTTGGGGAAGTGAGATATATTCTCGTTGTGATTTATTTGCTGACTTGGATCACGCACACATTCCCTTGACACGTAGCATGGTCGTGCAACTTTGGGTGTGGACGATCATGTGGTTTTCTTTGACGGACATGATGAAAAAACCAAAACTGAAGATGCGATGCTGGCTGTGGAGCTCATCGTGCTACTTACAGCTATAGCAGTTCACCTCGATGTAACGCAATCGTTGTCAATGAAGAAGAAGGAGCTCATCGTGGCTCCGCAGTCGGAAGATCTTGGTCACGTGCTCGCACCAGCGCTCGGTCGGGCGCGTACACTTGGCGCCCCAGAGGTCTCCGTGGAAGCTGTGGTAGTTGGCGTCGGCCGTGAGCGACCAGGTACACGCCACGGCGGCACAGCCTTGGGGGGAAACCTCCACCTGCGGATCGCGGCCTCGCGCGAGACGCGCTAGATCTTTCGAGGAAAGCACGCCGCGCCAGAGCCGAAACTCGTCCAGCAGCCCGTGGAACGGGTAGTTGCCGCGAAACTGTGGAGACGCGCTGCGCCAGTGGCGGAACGCGCCCTTGAACCAGCCCAGGCCCGAGTGGGACCGGCTGCGACGGCGCTCCTGGACCTCGGGCAGCCCGACGGCGTCGGCGTCCATAAAGCCCGTGCCGAGCTCAAACGTTCCGAACTGCGACCAGTGCTCGGGTAATCGCAGCTCCCCGCGCTGCGTGTCGATGCACTCGCCGTCGAGATACACGCGCTGTTCGGCGGTCGTCTCACCACTGCCGACAGAGCGATCGAATGTCAGCGCCACGTGGTACCACCGCGAGAGCGAGAGCGTCGCGAGCACGCGCTTGGCACCGCTCGCGACCGAGCAGTACAGCCCGCCGAGCTCGTCGACGTGGACAAGGTTGGTGGCCAACGGCGACGCGGCGTCGCCGTCGTCCCAGTGTGACGACTGCGCGCTGAACACTACGCCGCCGACCGTGTGACTCTCTCCGGTCATCCGGGACGAAAACCGCGACGAGGCCCCGGGGAGTAGCGCCATCCAGAGATCGAACGAAAACGAATGGTGGGTCCACTGGTCGTGGATGGCGTGGTCGGGCAGAGTGACCCGCGCATCGGTCCACTGGCGTCTCGCGTGCACCGTATCATCCTTGCCGTGGAGCAGCCCTGGGAACCACACGCTCACGCTCTCAAAGTAGCGCCGCTTGGCGTCGGTGAGCAGTTCCTGGGCGTACAGCTCGCGCTCCTGGACTTGGAGGGCGAGGCGCTGCTCGCGCCGAAGCCGCGCGGCTTCGCGGTCGTGCGCGAGGCGGTACCGCGCCAGCGATCGCACGTGGGTCCAGCCGACGACCGCGAGCGCGTGCCACTCGTAGGGCCCGATCCGCAGCGTGGGCGGTGCGTGTCTCGCCCAACAAGTGCTGGTGGGGCCCAAGAACTTCGTGTGGAACGTCTTGTTGGCGCTTGACAGCGGGAGCACGTCAAAGCCCGAGAGGAAGCGCACGACGAGCGGCACGAGCTCAGGCGGCAGCGCGTCGAAAAAGTTGGGCGCGTCGGTGCGAGCCATGGTCGATACAGTAGCCGTGGCCGGTGGTGGCAGGGTATCCCAAGCGGTGGGCCGAGGGATTTTCTTTTTGGCGGGTGCGGCACATGGAGCGCTCCTCGTCGGAGTGGCCGCACCGCGACCACTGGGTTCACACCCCCACCCATTGTTGGTAGAGCCAGTCCATCGTCATTCCGTTACGTAGCCCAAGGCTAGATGTGAGTCAATGGGATCCATCACAAGTCATATGAGAGGGACACAACGGACACAACTCAACAACCGATTTGTTTATATTAACGCGGTGGTTCATGCAATGGACGATCTTGGACAGCGCCATCCCGGCCGCTGTCGACACAAGTCACTAACTTAGACGGCGCTGCCGTACTTGGCCGCGACGGCGCGGCGGCGCTTGAGGAAGCCAAAGCCCACGAGGCCGACGCCGACGACGAGCCCGGCGATGAGCACGGGCAGGAGCGAGCCGAGGATCGCCTTGATGCTCTTGTAGGTCTCGAGACGCGTCGACGTGATGGTCGCGCTCTCCTCGCCAAAGTACGCCGGCATGATGACCTCGGGCTTGAGCTTGGGCCACAACACGTCGGTCATGGGCGCGTCCTTGGTGTACTGCGACTTGGCGAGCGCGTACGAGGCCATCAGGCGCTTGCGCGCGCGCATGGCCTTGCCGGTGCCGGGCTCCACGTCGACAATGGTCTGGTAGCGGTCATAGTACTCGTCGAGAAGGTTGCCCTGCGCGTCGTACATCGTGTCCTTGGACGCGACCTTGCCGTTAAACATGGTCACTTCGACGCCCTCGAGCAGCGACTTGTCGCCGTACAGGTAGAGCGGGTACGACACGTACGCGAGGAACCCGACGTTGAAGGCCATCGACTGGACGCCGTTCACGGGGATGGCCGTGCCCTTTTGGGCCTTGACCTCGTCGTAGTCGAGCAGGTCGTTCGGCGGCGTGAAGCGCGTGAGCTGGGCGCCGTCGAGCTCAAACGTCTTGCCCGAGTTGATCAGCGTGATGTTCTGCTTGGCCTGGATGAGGTACATGACGTTGTTCTGGAGCTCGACCTTGTCCGGGAAGCCCGAGATACTCGCGCCGCCGGGGGGCGTCGAGGTAGCGTCGTTTCCGATGACGTCGCTGCAGGTCACGTTCGCGAGCTTGTTGTCGCAGTTGGCGTAGGCCGTGAAGGCGCCGAGCTCGGCGAGCGTCGGGTTGCGGCGCGAGTCGAGCTTGGTCCAGATGGGCTGCGTCTTGAAGCCGTCGTACTGGACGTACTCGCCAATCTTGGCAAAGTCGTCGCACCCCGTCTTCTGGATGTACGTGTTGAGCGTGGTCAGGCTCGGCGCGGTCTTCGAGTAGTCGAGGCCCGAGCCCTCGGCGGCGCCGGGCAGCGGCGCCGCGCACACGCCAAACTGCGAGCACATGTTGCACGTGCCGTTCACGACCGAGGCCTTGTCGAGTCCGTAGGCGTCCGTGTACTTTTTGACGATGCGGCCACACACGGCGTTGTTGATGGCGAGGATCTTGGCGCCCGTCGCACACTTTTTGCACTCGGCCCAAATGTCCGGGCACGTCGCGGCCGTACACTTGGCGCACTTGGCGTTGTAGCCCGTGTCGGCGGGCTCGCACAAGTTTTTGTAGTTGGTGCCGAGGCCAATGCCCGCGAGCATGCTCGGCGCGCCGAGCGCCCAGTCCGAGATCGGGCGCTTGGCGAACACGCCGTTGTACTCAAAGCCCTCCATCTCGAGCTTGGCGACTTCGTCGACGCCGACGCCGAGGAACGTCAGCACCGTGCTGCCGAGCTTGGTCCAGGCCGGCGGGTAGTTCGAGTTGAGGCCGTTGGCCCACTTCATCATCTGGACCTTGTTGGCCTGGACAATCTCCTCGCGCTGGGCGGCCGTCTTGGTCTTGCCCCAGAGCGTGCCGGCCACGAGGCGGCGCAGAAAGCCGAGCTCGCCGCCGGCCTGCGAGATGACGTTGATGTAGCCGAGGTCGAGCGAGATGACCTCGTCCGTGTCCTTGCAGCCGGCGCACGACTTGTCGGCGTCAAACGTGTGGTACGTGTACAGCTTGTAGCTGATCTCGCTCTTGTCGTCCGAGAGCTTGACGTCGACCTTCATCTGGCGCCGGCGGTACGCGTACGGGCCGACCTCGGTCACCTTGAGCTTGGCGCCGTTCTCGAGGTAGTCCATGGCGTTGGTCACGTTGAACATGTTGAGGTTGTAGTAGTACGGCGTGCAGTCCTTGCAGTCGCCATAGTTGTCGGTGAACGCCTCCTTCTGGATGTCCTCGACCTTGCACGTCGCGACGCCGTCCTCGATCTTGGTCGTGATCACGGGCGGCAGCGCCGCGCCGTACACGATCGCGACCACGCCCAGCAGCGCGCCGGCGCCGATCAGCGTGTTGGCGACCGTGAGCGGCGCGCAGCCGCGGCGCTTGCCGCCGCTCGGGCTGCCGTCGTACTTGTGCGCGCCGGGCGTGGCCGCGGTCTTCTCGTAGGCCTCGGTGACCGAGCCGGGCGTGATCGGCTCAGGCATCCTGGATGGAAAAGGGAGGAAAGAGACTTCGTGGGGGCTGGAGCGCGAGATGAAGAATGAGGGACCGAGGAAGCAGGAGGCAGGAACAAAAAGAGCGTGTGTTTCCTGCGGGAGGACCGAGGGGATGCGCATTGAGCGTGAGTAGCAGATGGAGGAGGAGGAGCCCCCGAGGACCGGACTGGTCCGGCCCGGTCGCGAGCGACAGGGCACGTGGCCGAAAGGTGGCACATGCCACGACCCATCATATTCGGGCATCAGAGACCCTCGACAAGGGGTGAGGGGGGTGGGGGATCCGATGGATGCAGTTCTGGTGCTTTTTGTTCAACACCTGGTCATGACTTGTGTTTTGTATGCAAAGGAGGCCGCGTCTGTACCACCACGGCGGTCAAGAGCCGAGACGTGCCTTTAGTCAATGACCCCGCGAGAAACAGCCAGGCCCCGCAGCTTCAACTGATGGAGCCCACATGCCTTGTCCCCTTGGCGAGGAATTACCCAATGGGGACCAGTATCCGATGTGGGAGGTCAAAGCGCCAGTTCACTCGCGCTTCCCGATTGTCAGGAATCCGCCCAGACAATCAGCTTCCGCAGGTCTGATCCCGGGTCGCGTCACTCGTGAGGAGGATTGGTGTTGACACGGTCATGCTGTGCTCTCTGACGCAGTGGCGCAAGAGAGAGTATTTTCCCAGAAAGAGAGGCGAGTGTACTCATTTTCCCCCCGTCTTTTCATACGTATCCCACATGGGCGAGCGGAGCATCGGGGCGATCGATGTCGCTTGATGAGGGTCAGCTGCGAGGCCCCCAGTTGTCCATCGGATGGTTGCCACCTTCATCATGCCGTGGAATCCAATCCAGTGCCAGTATATTATAATGTATTCACAAGAGGAATACGACTCAGCCGGAGAGTGCCTGCGGTGAACAGTTGGATAGGTGACGCGATTGCAGCATGACACGGTGGACGGCTGGAGGGGGGTTCACGGAGCGACTTTTTTTTCTGTGGAGTTGGTTTGGAACCCTCCGCGATTCTGGGTCGTGGCTCAACACCGGACTGAAGGGGGGGCCAGAATAATAATCCGTTGTGGAAGTTGTCAGCTGACTGACTGAGACGCACCCATTTCGCCATCACCCGAGCTCGGTTCTCGTGAGAATCTGTGGTTCCATCGAACGTGCCGCGTCGCGAAACGGTCGACTCCCTGTAGTGATGAGGCATCCCGCGCGAGAACGAAGAACCCGGTCCA
>JAADVT010000116.1:0-53030 GCA_023335895.1 Pythium rishiriense
AGCAGCAAGCGACCAGGACGCCAAGGCATGGTGGACTCCCTAATAGGGAGTCCATCCATCTTGTTCTTCAGCCATCGAGGGGGGGGGGTGATCACTGCAACGAAGTGCTGAGCCCGAAACACATCCTTCCCTTAGCGCACGGGAGGAATGGACGCGCTAGAGACGACGCACATAATTTCTCACGCCACACACAAAGTACAACGGTTTGTAGCCAGGACGACTCGAACGCGCGCTTTCCTTTCATCGTGAAACACTTGATGGATGATGACGATAACCACGAGAACACTTCTATTGGATGATCAGTACAGAGTGATCTCGCGTCCGTTCAGCGGTTGCGTCGGGCGTGCGTTCCGGCCATTCTCCGCGGCTGCGATACGCTTGAAGTGGCGGCGTAATGCCGAGAGCTCCGATTTGGAGACCGCGATGGGCTTCTCGACGACCCACCAGTCGACGACCTCGGCGCACGTTGGCGTCGTGAGGCTGCCAGGGTAGTTGAACGTGCGGCCGCCGGCCATGCCGCTCTGCAGCACAGAGTGGAACGATCCCCTACAAGTCATGGTAGCTCACGTCAACGCGTTGTTCATGAGCGATGGTATCAAGGCAAAAACGCACAGCGAGACGCTTGACGGCTGGTCTTCTTCGACGTCATCGAGGGAGTCAATGAGCTTGGACGCGAACGAATCCGTTGCGCCGCAGGAGGTCACCTGGAGGAATAACCCGATGACCACAATGCTGCCGTCGGTCGCCTTGTGGACGAAGTGCGCCTCGCCGTCCAGTGCCTTGCCGTCGATTGTGTGCTCCGAGGGCGTGTGGAAATGCACCTGTGCGAGCGCGAACGCCTTGTCCTGGAGCTGCACGGCGCAAGAGCCTGTCCACACACTGTTATGAGTCTCATTTCAAAGCCCGTGACAGGTTGACCCGTGCCTGGCTGTAATACCTCCGTTGACCTCAGCCTTGAACGCGTCGTAGTGCTGCGTGACGTTGTACTGCGCGCACTCGCCCGTGAATTGCAGGGGCAGCGTCGGCTTTTTCGCACCGAGTGACTGCGTCACGATGTCGATAGGTGACTGTCGCTTCCCGCCACAGGTCGCGTGGGCGCTCGCCCACTGCGCCGGAGACACGAGGCTGTCGGCGCCGGTCTTGTAAGTCCAGTCGGGCGTCGTGTCGGAGCCTCGGACCGTCGCGAGCGCGAACGCGAGGCTAAGAGTGAGCGATCGAAGCTGCATCGTAGTCTCTGGTGGTGGGAAGATGGCAGAATGGGAGCCACTCGCAAAGGACCAACACGTTGGACTCTTCCACGGTAGCTGCCTGCCTTTCCTCTCGCTGACACGTCCAGACCAGCGCGGAAAGCGGAGTTCCAGACTCTGGTCTCTGGACCCCAGAGATTCACGTGCGTGTGAGTCACGTCAAGATCTTGTGGCAGAAAGGAAAGAGGATCCGCTTGCTCGAGGGATTTTTTTCTACGGTCTCCGCTGGATTGACTCACAAAAAACGGACACGTGCCTGCTTGGTTGTGTTTAACAAGCTAGGCGAAGACAACTGAAGGAAGAAGAAAAAATCGCCTAACCGGGAGCCCCATGACTAGAAGCTCAGGTCTCACCTAGGTGGCATGACACCAGGTGGCGCGCAACACCGCGAAAGTTGCTGACCGAGCCGGCAAAAGCTGGGATGGCCAGTGAGCGCCGGTTCCTTTACAGGGCCTCAGCATATATTAGCCTATGTAGCCATGCCCACAGGGAGAGTGAGACTAACCTGATTAATTTATGTCAATTTGATGTGAAAAATGAGGCGTCGAACATACCGACAGCATTATTTTCTCACATATTGACAAAAATGTTTTATTTGGATCGCCATGTTACGGTTGCCCTCCATATTTCCGCTTCCACTCGGCCACTCGTTCGTGGCGTTGGAGCTCTGCTTTGTGTGGTGCGGCTGTGCGGTGTGAGTCCCACACATCCACGACGTCGAGGGCCAACGCGGCGCTGCTTCGTGCCGCGGTCGATGGCGGTCGAATCCGTTGGACGACCGACGTGTCTGGGTACTCGTCCGCGATCGCGGCGTCTCGGTTGGTCGTGGCGGACTCCTGGTCGTCGATGGAAAAAGTCGTAAAGTTGGTCATGGCAAGCGTGCGCGTTGTCTTGGGTGAGAACATCCGCCCAGCACCAGAGAGTCTTGTCACCGCTGTGTCCGGGTAGATATCCACGTCCTCGTCCTCGTCGCTGAGCCTCGATCCGTGGCGGTCGAATGCGGCCACACGTGTCTCGACAATTAGTTCGTCGACTCCAAGGGATCCGCGGTGGTCGTCATCGCCGTGCTCCCGACGACCGCGAGTCAAAAACACGTCCACGTCGTCGTCGTACACGACCGATCGGTTGCTATCGGTGAACAGGATGGCTCCTGAATCCAAGTCACTCGAAGACGGGCGCGCGTACTCGTTCGGGCCGTACGAAAACTCGAGGTCGGGTGATTGCTGTTGGTGTTTCGAAGGCGGACTACGATCGTCGCGTCGACGCGGTGGCGACAGCGCCTTTGTTGGCCGCTCGGGACGGATCGTCATGCAATCAAATGAATGGAACGAATGCGGTGATGACGGATTCGTCGAACACTCGTACCGGAGATCCTCGTCTTTGAATGGCGGTGGAACAGGGAGCGTACTCTCTCGCTGACGGGTATGGGCGAGCTTGCGACGGTGGCGCACGACGAGGAAGAGGACCGCAACCACTACGACTGCCGCAGCGACCATCACACCGATCGTCCACATGGGGAAACTGTGCTTCGCACCCGCCTCGACGATACTGGTCGACGTGAGTGGCACGTTGTTGGCGACGGCTTGCTGGATGGGAGCGCGGGTTGTTGGGGCCACCGTTGAAGGAGCACTCGTCGTGTTCAGCGGTATCCAATCGTACGCCGAGCCGCTCGGTTCGACCGGAGTCTCAGGGCACAACGTAAAGTTCGGGAGACACAGCCCACCCGGTTGGAGACCCGTGCACACGGGCGAGCCCAACAGCGGGTCGTGCAGGATGCATCGCGGGCAGTCCTGGCTCGTGCGGTCGCAGAGCGTGCCGTTCCGGAACACACACGACGGTGCGCTGCAGATCTTGAGCGCCGTGGCATCGGCCGAGACCGTCGCGGACGCCGTGGACGACGCGAGCCAAACGAGGAGCGCGAGGGTGAGACGAGAGGAAGCCATGCTGTGGGGAGTCGTTGCGTGGCGAGTTGGGGAATGACGGACTCGGAGTTGACACGGAGTGCGGTCCACGCCTCGGTCGTGGAGAAGCGACGTCCGCTCGAGACGAGTGTACCCATCGACAAGCCCACAAGATCCCTTCGCCGGCCACAAATCACGTCGTTCAATTGCAACTCCAAAAGACCCGCATCAGAAATGAGTTCGGGTCGCCTCAGATATACCGTCGAAACCGGTTCCGGGGTACAGAGAGAGTGATGGTACATTTGCGTGCCACCAGCCAAGTGAGACCGTCCCAGCATCCAATCCACCTCCACCCCACGACGATCATGTGGCGTGCTCCGCGCCTCGCGACGTGGCGCCGCGCGGCGCTCCAGTCGCGGAGCTTCGCGGCACCGGCCGCGGCCAACAACAACGCCGGCGGTGGCGTGCCCGGCGATTTCGTGTGCCACATCCGCGACGTCGGCGTGACGATCCCCGGCGGCAAGAAGCTCTTTGAGCGCGTGAGCCTCGGCTTTTTGCGCGGCGCCAAGATCGGCGTGCTGGGCCCGAACGGCAGCGGCAAGTCCACGCTGCTCAAGGTCATCGCCGGCGTGACCAAGGATTTCGACGGCGAGCGCTGGGTCAAAGACGGGCTCCGCGTGGGCTACCTCCAGCAGGAACCATACCTCGACCCGTCCAAGACGGTGTTTGAGAACGTCATGGACGGGCTCAAGGAGACCACGGCGCTGCTCACGCGGTTTGACGAAATCTCGATGGCCATGGGCGAGCCCGACGCGGATTTTGACAAGCTGCTGGCCGAGCAGGCCGAGCTGCAGGAGCAGATCGATCTCCATAACGCCTGGGACCTGACCCACGAGGTCGAGAAGACCATGGCGGCGTTGCGCGTGCCCGCCGGTGACAGCGACGTCGAAGTGCTCTCTGGTGGGGAGCGTCGCCGTGTCGCGCTGTGCCGTCTCTTGCTCGAGAAGCCCGACATGCTGCTGCTCGATGAACCGACCAACCACTTGGACGCCGAGTCGGTCGCGTGGCTCGAAGAGTTTTTGCAAAACTACAAGGGCACGGTGCTCTCGATCACGCACGACCGGTACTTCTTGGACAACGTCGCCGGCTGGGTGCTCGAGCTCGACCGTGGCGAGACGTACGCGTACGAGGGCAACTACACCAAGTGGCTCACCCAGCGCAAGAACCGACTGAACATGCAGCGCAAGAGCGACGCCGTACGCGCCAAGCAGATCGCGAGCGAGCTCGAGTGGTCGCGCCAGCACCAAGGCAGCAAGAAGGCTAGCAAGGCCCGCGTCAAGAAGCTCGAGGAGCTCGAGTCCAGCGGCTTCAAGGCCTCGTCGCGCCTGGAAGACGGCCAGATCGTGATCCCGGCGGGCCCGCGCCTCGGCGACAAGGTGATCAAGGTCGAGAACCTCAAGAAGACGCTCGACGATGGCCGCGTGCTGTTTTCGAACTTGTCGTTTGTGATCCCGCCGCACGCGATTGTTGGGATCGTCGGCGGCAACGGCACGGGGAAGACCACGCTGTTCAAGATCCTCGCGGGCCTCGAGACGCCCGACGAGGGCACGGTCACGCTCGGCAAGACCGTGAGCATGGGCTTTGTGAGCCAGAGCCGCGCCGAGCTCTCAACGCGCCTCTCGGTGTACGAAGAGATCTCGGGCGACAACGAGTTTATCGAGGTCAACGGCGACCGCATCAACACGCGCGCGTACATTGCGAGCTTCAATCTCCGCGGCCCCATGCAGGAAAAGAAAGTCGCGACGCTCAGTGGTGGCGAGCGCAACCGCGTGCACCTCGCCAAGATGCTGCTGGGCGGCCACAACATTATCATGCTCGACGAGCCGACCAACGACTTGGACATTGATACGCTCCGGTCGCTCGAGGCCGCGCTCTCGGATTTCAACGGCGTGTCCATGGTCATCTCCCATGACCGTTGGTTCCTCGACCGCATTTGCACGCACATTCTCGCGTTCGAAGGCGGCGGCCAGGTCACGTTCTTTGACGGCAACTACACCGAGTACGAAAAGGACAAGAAAGGCGGCAAGTAGATGACAAACCGTACTATATACCGTACTGACATGAGAGGCACGTCACTCGAACGAAAATATCCATCCCAACATTCTCTCACTCGATATCGGAGACCATGGCCGACGTGGCACGCGAGACGGCGCTGCTGCTCGCGCTGATGGCGCAGCTGCAGCGCCAGTGGACGCTCCAGGGCGACGCGGACGCTCTCCACACACAACTCACGGCCGGCGGCGTGCGCGCGACGCCCAGCGCGGTCTTTCGCCCGCCCAACGGCGACGCCGTCGAAGTCCGCGGGCTCGCGATCGGCGCCAAGCTGTTTGTCCACTTTGTCGCCCGTGACGAAGCGCTGCGGCTGGATCTGCTGTGCGTGTGGGTGCGTTTGAGAGGAGAGACGATACGATCTCTGAACGGTGTGTCTGGGGTGGTGTGGTTGATGGGTAGACTCTCCGAGTACACGGCGCCGACGGGAGCGGGTGATGTGGACGCACGGACCCACACGCGCGTGGGCCAGTGGCTCGTGAGCTCGGAGCTGCTGCAGTGGCGGTACGGAAGTCAGCTCGGGACTCGACGTCGGGATGGTTGGGATGTAACCGGCTGCGTGGGTTGTATAGACTCGAGCGGACCGTGTTCCCGGTGTTTTCTTCTGGTGGTGCTGCCCAGCGCGCGCACGTCGCGACGAGCGCCGGCGCGGAGCTCGGACGGCTCCCCGAGCCGCTGCTGCTACGGATCGCGCCATTCCTGACGGGGAAAGAGTACAGCGGTATGACTCGGACCAACAAGGTACGATATGGCATCGAAAGGGTGGAATTCAGTTCTCCACGATCTATTGACGATGCATAGTTCCTGAACGAGTACGCCGACAAGCAAGAAATTTGGGAACGCTACTTGGCTGCGGGTGCGTGCTTGGCGACTGTGGATTTGAAGGAGAGGCTCTGGCTGAGACACTCGTTCCCCCGTTGGTAGACTTTCCCGGTTTCCACGCCACGGCCGACGAGGTAGCGTCGAAGGCGCTGTACGTCAAGTTCCACGACCGTGAGAAGCGCCGCCTCGACGCGATCCGCAGCGTGTGGGCAAGCCTGCCGCCACCGCCACCCCACGTGCCTCTCATCGATCCGTTCGCACGGCCGTCGCCGCTCTTTGGTCGACCGCCGAACGACCCGCCGATTCGGCCTCCGGACATGCCACCACGTCCATTCTTTGGCCTCTAACGAGATGGCGTACGTCTCTATGGTATCCCTCAAGGCCCCAGCCACAAGTTCACGTTTCAGGATGATTTATTTTTCACCGCAGAAGACGGTCTGCGCGTTCTTTTGCTATAATAGGTATGTTTTCCAGTATCGCTTGCTCTCGCTTTCCCCGCATTGCGCCGGTGTCGTGGTCTCCCGTTCTGCTACGAACAAGAGCGAAGCTCATGCGTTGGCATACGGTCGCTCAGCCCGAGCTGGGCCGCTTCACCGGCGAGATCGCGGCCGTGCCGGTCACGCTACTGAGCCGGGACGAGGACGCCCATCATGGGCCGTCGCTCCACCCGCACAGCCGACAGACCCGCACCCACGGTGCGGCCACACGGCGAACCTTCCCATCCAAAATGGTACCACGGGCCTCAGCCCCACCGGTACGGCTGCCCGACCACGCCACGCGTCCGCTGCTCGCGTCGCCGACAGAGACCATCCGACTCAGTGCGACGGTTGTCTCAACGCCGCGAGGTCTGAGCGATACCAGGCCACCGAGTAGCGCGCGTGTGCTCACGCCGCGAACAGAGGATCCACGAGAGTCCACGCACGAGCAGGCCCACGCCTCCAAGTTTCTCGTGTGTGCGGGCCGCGCCATGAGCTCCGAGAGTCCTCGTAGTAACAACGACGACGAACGGACCGGCGGTCTCGTGCCCCACGCAAGCGCTGTCCAAAGCCATTCCAACAACGCCACTGACGCGCCGGCTCCAACAACCGCGGTGCCGTCGACACACCAAAGCGACACGCCGCGTGCGGCGTCGCGAGCCCTCCAGCGGTCCGACTCGGAGCTTGAGCTCATTATCAGCGAGCTGCGCGAAAAGATCGCGCTCCAGCAGCGCAGCCAGTCGCCGATGGCGGCCGACGACGAGCCGGCGTCGCGAAACAACCACTCGCGCAAGCACCTCAAGAACCCTGTCGAGAAGATGTCGCTGTCGTCCTCGGGCTCGGCGACAAGCGTGCACCTACGCCGCCAGGCATCCGCAAGCCAGGTACACGCGACACGACTCGTACGCGAAGGCTCAGCGACCATGGTCACGCCCGTGGTGTTGGCCAACTCGGCTTCTCGGGCAGCGCTCACCGCGACCAACGGCCAGCGAGGCGACACCACTCTCACGCCGTCGGGCTCGGATGCGAGTGAGTCCCACGATGCCAAAACTACTTCTCTGCCGCACCACGTCGAGCCGGCCGAAGGATTCCGAATCCGCGCGTATCTCACGGGAAACGACACGGCACCCCACCCAGTGTTTACGAGCTCGACGTCGCTCGGGCAGCACGTGCCGACGGAGCTGCCGTCTCCTCCGAGAATCACCGCAGCAGCGTCTCCCACGAATCTCGAGAACGCGACGATCCACGCGAGTCTGCTACGCCCCGCGAAGCCCCGTACACGGACGCTCCAGGATCTGGAGCTCGAGCTTGACCGCCTCCACGGCGCGGACGGGGATGGTGGGGAAGTGTCCCCTGTAGGTCCCTGGGCCATGGACCAGGACGCCTCTGGGCCGCTGGCGTCGTCGCGCTCGACGGTCTCACTCAGCACAGACACATCAGTCAGCGAACTGGAGTTGGGCTGCCTGCCCGCGAGCGCCGCCGAGCTGTCACCGCGGAGCCGACTCTTGTGGCTCTCGGACTGCTGTAGCGACGACGCGTGGGCCACGCCGTCCATCCGGGTCATGGCCATGTTGCGTCCTGGTAGCTGCGACCAGCGAGACTTGCTCGCACGCCGCCCGGTCAGCGCGGCGCAGCTGCGACGACGCCATAGTAAATCCAAGTCTGCACCCGGCAAATCCCGCGCAGCGTCAGCGAGCACTCACGCCTCGATACACCGGAGATCGAGTGGTGAGAGTAGCGCCACACAAGACACAGTGAGCAAGCAGCCAGTCGCGAAAACACCGGTACGGAGCGCTCAGCGGCCCCGTAGTGGCAGTGGCAGCAGCAGTAGTAACAGTAGTAGCACTCCGTCAGGTCGCGTGGTGGGGTTAGCCCAGCGTGCGTCTTTTCGTGCATAAACAGGGGATGTTGCGAGCGTTGACTGTGGCATTGGAGTGTATTCGTTCCCGACATGCTAAGCTCACGCGGCAGAACTCATGTGGGCGCGTGTGACGATCGTTGAGCTTGATGAGCTTTCCTCTTCAACCTCCGGTCCTCGATGGTCGCTCTTGGCCACGACTCGTGTGGCCGTGGTGTCAAGCGAAAGACGACGATGGCCGTGGAGGCTGAGCCTCGCGAGGCCCTTTCCGCTTGATACATCGCCCGAAGCGTCGTTGTCGTCGTCTTCATCTTGGTTCTCGCCATCACTACTAAATAGAAGTCCATCACTGTCCTCGAGTGACGCTATAGCAAACGCCTTATCGTCGTGCTCGACTTCTTCTAGACTTGCCAAAGTCTGCGTCTGGAGCATGGCAAACCCAAACGCACGCTCCGCTTTTTTGAAAATACTGCGTACTTCCTTTTCAAGGGCTGGTGCGTCGCTTTGGTCCTTCGTGGCAGAAGATGCTGGTGACGTTGGTGCATTACCATCATCACAGTCCTCCCCACCTGCGCGGCGAATCGCACCCGAGGGATCTAGATAGGTTCCCAGCCAATGCTTCACCCACTCGATTTGACCAGCGATTTCTTCGTCATTCTGGAAGTAACGTTGGAGGCGAGGCGACGATTCTGCTCGCGTTACGACAAACTCAACGAGAAGGAAGGCGTACTCATGCAACGTTCTATGGTCGCGATAGTACGCAGCAGCTTCAAGCAAGCCACTGGACGGGGAGAAAATGTGGTCGTGTAAGGATGTGAGGCCACTTGCGTTGTCGGCCTCTTCCTTCGCATCCAATAAGGCCCCGAAAATGTGCAACAACTGGTCCAGATGTGTTGACTTGACCTCTTCTAGCACGGCCAGCAGCAGAGCCACGAGTTTTTCACCTTGACCACGGCTCATTTGGTGCTGAATGCAATACACAATCAGTGGTGTCAGCACTTCAGCAAACTCGAAAGTTACGGCATTTTTCAGCACACTGTGGTTCATTAGAAGCCGTGAGTCCTCCATGACGTCTTCACGCAATTTGCTCAGGCTTGAAAAGGCATCTGTGAGCAGCTGCCTCTCCAGAATAAAGGTAGAGGATCTCACACGGCTCGTTAAGGGTGCCATCACAGACGATCCTGACTTTCTTGGCGACTCATTGTCTTGCAAGCTGAAGAGAAAGCGGTCAATGAAACCTGATTTGGAGAGAAAAAGCGAACATATCATGCCCTCATCGTCACTGTTGATACAGTCCTTCAGAAAAGACCCAAGAATCGTAGAGGCGTGGATGATAGATGCTTGTGGCACTGGGAATCGGGTCCCTGAGTCAGGATCTTCGATGACGACTTCGTGGCGCTCGTAGAAAAGTTCGCTCGTGTACCGCAAGAAGTCAACTACAGCTCGTTGGTCAGTATTTGTCCTCGCGTGTTTTGCTAAAAACTGGAGGCTGAACTGGAGCAGAGAACAACAATGCTGGACGAACGGCAACCGTTTCTCGCAAAAGACAAGCACGTCAAACATCCATGATCTGCGAACAAACGCTCGTCCCGACTTGCTTGAGGCCGAACCGGATATCGCTTGACTCAACAGCCATCGGCAAAATAGGAGTTTTCTGTCCACGCTTGAGGGGGTAGCATGTCGTTGCCATTCTCTGATGCTATCTACTAGGTTTCCGATCGCCGTTTCGTCCTCCTCCTCATTGAGCAAACTTGAAACCCCGAAGATGTGCTTGCAAGAAATGACCGCTGCATGCAGATCTGCGTATTCGGAGCGGCTTAGCAACTCACCAACGTCATCCACTGCACTGTCCGCAGATCCGTGGTCGCCGCTCTCATCTCTCTTACGAGTCTCATCCTCACTGCTTGAGAGCCTGGCGCTCACCATCTCGGTGAGGAACTTCAAGTGGTCCAGTGACGCAACATTGAGAATATGCTGTAACTCCTGGTTTTCCTGCAGCACAGCTTCACGATACTCCTGTACTACGACAGGCACGTCACTCCAGTCGAGAGGTAGCGAGGCGTCACGATTGAGATTCCCATCTCGCTGTTCGTAGATAAGCATGTAGGCGCTACGTCTCTTGCGTTGGACCATTGGCACGTATGTACGAGACGTTTGATCCCACTTTTGCGTCACCTCTTCACCCCCAAAGCACTCGTCTCCCATCGTCGAGACATCAAATGGCTTGACTGTCTGATCGTTGAATTCGTACCACTTTGAAGGATCGCCAGGCGTTGCGCCTCGATCCTTGATGAAGGAATAGTAGTGGCCCATGTCGGACGATCCAGAATGTACCACAGTACCGACCAGATCATACATGATCGACTTCTGCTTGGAGTCCTCTCCTAGCTTCGTCGAGAAAGCTTCACTTGTGTACGGGAACATGTCGATTTCCTCGGGAAACGCTAAGTAGTCATGAATTTTGATCTTCTCCATTGTGTCAAAGTCAAATTCGAATCGCTTCAAGTGGCATACCAGCGTTCGAGGCAGCTTCTTGATGCATACCCGTTTTGTCGCACTCACTTTCTTCTTGGATTTCTCGCAATAGTACGCATTATCGCCATCCAACGTCTCTCCCTCGACGTAGAGTGACAGCGACTCTGGGAGATGCTGCTTTTGTGATACATCTAAGCTCAACGCGAAGAATTTTTCCTCTCGCTCGGATAAGTGTCCATGCTCCGTCAATATCTGGTTCACCAGCACACCTCCGAAGCATTGATCAAGAAATGTTGTGTGGTCATTGGCCATCGACTTCGACACAGCCGACTGAAGAACACACGTCTCAACTCGATCAAGCAGTAAGCAGAAAAACTCGTCAGCATCCATTTGAACATTCAGATCGGTCGGATTACCATCCATATCGCGATGGGACAGCGCGAATTCAGTTGGATCTAACGCCTTTCGATGCGAGGCTGACATCGCCACAAACAGCTTTTGGAGTTCCGCGATCTCGTTACGCCACTCGGTGCTTGACGACGACACATCGACGGTCAACAGGCCGTTTCGGAAAGTTGGCATCATAAACAGTTGTTGCATGAGCGAGTTCATGTAGCACACACATCCAGGATTGACAAGACCTGCGAACAGGGTACCGCTTGGCCCCAAATCCCGTACTTCATCTGACGGGCGAAAATTCCACGGTCGCCCCATCGTGGTAAGACGGGAGTGCACCGTTTCGTACAAGCTCGTCAGTTGCCTTAGAAGTGGCATATCGTAGCCATCCGTGCGTGACGTTGTCGAGAATCCCAGTGTCATGACTACTCGTTGGGCAGCCTGTCGTGTCGCAAGATCATCGATGCAAGGGCGTAGCGTGTTCTCAGTGTTCCATAGGATGGTTCGAGCCGCAAAGTCCAAAATCCAGGGCAGATCACCTTTCTCTACCCCTCGAGGTTGGAATTTCAGGCATGAATCCTGCAAAACTCCTGGGCTCGACGAGATGGCAGCGACGACGTGGAGATAGCTGCAGAGAGAGTCGACGGTGCCTCCTGAACCTGCAAGAGCGAGTGAATGGACCCTTGCAAGTATCATGCTGACCATTGAACGCTGCATCATCCAATCAGCAATGTCCGGCACGTGAGGCGATAGGCTAGCAATCAATAGCAACAGATCACGCGACTCTTCGCCTTCGTGGTTCATCTCGAATGCCGCCTTGAGAACAGCCTGGTAAAATTCGCGACTTGCAGCATCGGAGACGAACAGGTCCTTCATTCCAATGATTGATTTGATTACTTGGCGGTGAGTGCTGGAGGACTCGAACGTCGAGAACAAACTCTCAAGCAAGCCGCGGATTCCATTCGAATTTCCTTCATGGAGGGATGCCATTGCTCGAATCGGGTTCAGGGGGACAAGACAGCAGAAAAGATCAACAACTCGAAGCAAAGTTGTATCGCTACTGTCCTCACGTGGCGCAGCTGGCGTGTGGATCAACCCTTTGACCAGGCAAAAGAGCTCATCAAAGCCTTCACCGGACACCGGAAAATATTGTGACAATGTCGACAGAGTGAGGCGAGAGTCGAATGGTGAATTTGCATCAATCAGGTCTGGTGGCGAGTAATGCAGTCGGGCAAAGTACGCAAGTATACGAGCAATCGCTCCCACGCACGATAATACGATTCTCGTATCCTCTTTTCGAGATCGAAATCCTTCGAGAACAGTCTCCAGGTGTTGCACACCACCCAATCTCAAAAATCTCTCTCGCCACTGGCGTCTCACTTTATCCTCTGAAATGCTTTCTGGTTGCTTCGATCGAGACGAAAGTAACAGTGCTTCAACAAGTCGCAATGAATACAGTAATCGATACGGAGAGTGGCCATCGAGTAATTCAAACCAACGTACATCTTCACTCGAGCTTGGTCGAAGCGTGAGCATCCGCTTCAAGACCTCGGCGTTGATTGGTAGCTGGCATAGCAACCCCCAAGCACGTCGGGATGTCCCGCTATCGCTAGAATGGACAAGATCAAGCAATGTGTCAAAAAGTTGAGGCCAATTGACCAGTAGTTGGGCCACGTGCATCGGAGATTGAGTCGATCCACCGTCCAATTGGTCCTCATCGATCCCGGTCTCTAAGCCACGGATGACAAAATCGGGTTCTTGAGAAGACAACAAGTGAGCTGTTTCAAACCATTGTAGATTCGGACGAGCGCGAACAGCAGGTGAAGTCGTTAGTTGTGTGGGTCTCAGAGCGCAAGGCACAGAAGTATCGATGGATAAGCGCCTTTCAACAGCTGGAACGTCTGAAGGCAGATCGAGCCGTCGCATACTCCCTGATAACATTAGCGAGGCCTCGCCCGTCTCATCTGTATCATTCGCATCTTCGGCCGGCCGTGTTTCAACTTCGTTCTCGTCTTGAATAGCCTCGAGAATGGCATGGTGTTGTTTGAAGTTCCAGCTAGGTCGTCGAGGGCCGCTGTATAACATTGCCGGCGCTCCACCTTCAGCGTTCTGATTTAATGTAAATGGGGATTCCTTCATTGGCGATGGGAAAACTTCGAGGAGCTGCAGTTTTTGTTCCAGATTGTCAAGCGCATACCTATTCAATCCCTCTGTCAGCCTGGAAGAGCGATCATGTTCTTCAGGTTGAGGTGATTCACCGTCCCCTCCTTCGGCGACCCCTTGGTTTGCTTCCAGAAAATATCGCAGACAGTCAAGGCATCGCCCAACATGAGATACGTCACAGTTGCCATTTCTGACCGCCGTAGGACGAGCTATGTGGTTGTCTGGATCTCCACTGCATAAGTGACCGATGCATTTTGCTACGAACGCTCTCTTCAGACCGTATTCAAACTCAGATCCAACGAGTGAGGACACTACATCCATGTGGTATCGAGCAAGCAACGTCATTGCCTCTTCAGCCACCGCTTGGTCACAAGCATGAAGCGCGAAACCCCATAGTTGCTCGATTCCAATGATAGGCTTTCCCGTGAGCAAATCACTCAGTGTGAGAGGATCAACGTCTTCCTGAGCATCGTCTTCGTCAACCTCAGTGCCTTCACCGTTACACACGACGATTCCACCTCGAATAACATTAACCTTACGGAACAAATGGTGAAAGCACGCGAGGGCTGACATCGTCATTGCTGAACCATCAAGAAATCCGAACCGTTTTTCAATGAGCTGCTCTGCAAGACATTCGTCTAAGAGACGAACTTCCGCATCCGTGGAGCCGACCTTAGTGCGAAAACAATACTCGATCCACTGAAAAAAGAGAGAGGCCGACTCGTCAATATGATTGGTCTTCTGCACACAAAGCTGCCACACTCTCTCTACAACCTCAGCAGTCGAAACCTCATCGAGAGATAAATGAGCAATCACCATACACCCACGTAAGGCAAGTAGCCGTTCGCGCACGCCGTGGACGTGGTCGTCAGCGTCCGTTGCCGCGTACTCAATGTCATCACTGATTTGCTTGAACTGCTGCTCAAACACATCCAGTTCAGCAAGTGCCGCAGGAATCAATCGTGCAGCAATTGTCGCCTTCACACCCACTCGTCGCTCTTTCACATAGTTGCCAATTTTTTCGATCAGTCGAAGCGACACAGACAGGCTTGACGCCGCAGACTCGATACTCACGGCGCACAGTTCGATAAACACGTCTGTGAGACTCTCTTCCTCCGCCTCAACGGCGTCCAGACCTCCTCCAAGACACGCAACCATTTCTTCGATTGCTTGATCTGCTACGGTGCTGCTTGCATGTGGCAATGTCGACCAAAGGAAGGTTAGCGAAGCTTTGCGTAAGGGGTGAGATCGCTTGGCCAATGAAGCAATGACCAAGATCATGTCGGAGTCTAATGGTCGTGAGGAGTTCTCAATCAACTTCAGCAGATGTTCGAGCAACTCGGGGTTCGCGATTCCGACGACTTCTACCAGGAGATGATTCACGGTTACACGTACGATTTCATGAGTCTGAGTTTCTGTTCCTTGAGATGTCACAGAATCTCGGTCAGGATCGGAAACCTGGAGCCTTTTACCGCCCAAGCAAAGCCACATAGCGTCGATCCACTCGCTCGGCATGTCACCAGACGTCAAAACAAACCGTAGTATCGGCAGAGCGCGTTTGATGAGCTCAGGGTGCTTTTTTTCACCAAAGAGCAAATCGACGAGTTGGTTGTCGTGTATCCACTTCAGGAAGAAGGAGGTATGTAGTGCTGTCGCTTTGTTCAAAATGTCGATGATTTCAACAAGCCCGTATATCCGCTTCTCCAAGGAACTTGAGGTGAAAAATCGAAGCATAAGGTCTAGATGCAGCAATTGAACACACAGCTCCGCCTCGGCCACCTCAGAAGCATACTTATCCTCATTCTCTCCGTTGATTCGTGACGCTTGGTCCACCACGATTTCAACGATATGAACGATTTCCAGCAGCTTCTCGCGTGGCAGCGAGGCAAACTCGCTGTCAGTAATCGATGTCACGTAGATTCTAGAAGATTGCGCGAGCGGGGCCACAAACTGATTCAAAAACTCGATCGACAAGTGATCTTTGACAGCGTAAATTGACCGAAACACGTATTGGATCGCTTCGAACTGGAACACCGTTTCCTTCGTCACCTCACTCGGTACTTCAGGGCATTCGGGTGTTGGTTTCGGGTCATCGTCGCCTTCTGAACGAGCACCGGAAGCTTGTAGACATCGAAGCAGCAACGTGAAGCCACCAGTCGTTCCCCAGTGGGAAATGGCTCGCAAGTACAAGGCAGACACGCGGACGCCGTCTTCGTTCACAAATGGCGTCGTCTCTACACTTGATATTACCCAGTGGTTCTCGTAGAATGATCGATGCTCATCAAGAATTCGCATCAATGTCGGGAGCAAACACGGGTCGCAGTAAAGAAGGCGATGTGCTACTCGCTCAAGTACAATATCAAGGAAATCGGCTATGCACCCCACACTCTCAGAGTCCATCATCGCGTCTTCAGACTTGGACAGCACAACTTGCACGACATGCGGGACCAGCTCGCTCTCAAAGCGCTCACATGTCTCGGCTGGGAGCCAGACCTCGACCTGCCGCAAGATTTCACTGAGGGTCTCAATAATGACTGTCGGCGATTCGGTCTCTTTCTCAAGTGCACTGATGACCAACGCACTCGTTCCATCAAAATCCGAGACGAACGCATCGCAGAATCGCCCAACCTGCTCGTCATCGCCCTCGTCGCGCTCGTCGCTGGCCTTTTCGTCCATTCTTCCTCGCCTTCACTACACTCTTGTCAGAAAACTTGGCGCTCGCTGGGTTCCGCAAACGTGGGGTCGCCCGACTGGGACTGGCACCGGACACCTTGGGTCGCTTGCGACAACTCGCTCGGTCTGCCGGCTGGTCTTCTCCACCAAGAGGCACTTCTGTGGAAGGGTCGACAAGAGCGAAGAAATGCCGCGACGGAATCCGAAACGCCGCCACGACGCTTCACGTGTTGAAACGACTTGTCGCCTCTGGATCCGGCCGCTCACTGGAACAGCGGCACCACGTCTTGCAATGTGTGCACGACGTGGTCGCGCGGGACGTCACCCTCAAACGCCTGTCGACGATCCAGCAGCCGCGCGTGGGCGCCAGCGGCCCGTGCGCCCTCGTAATCACGCACGACGTGATCGCCGACGTGGAGAAACGTGCTCGCGTCCACCAGCCCACTGCTTCTGCTCGCCAATGCCTCAAACGTGTGGCAAAAGATCGCGCGCGACGGCTTGGAATCGCCAAAGTCCCACGACGTCGTGACAACCTCAAAGAACGGCGCGAGCGCGAGCTCCTCGAGCAGGCGCGGCAGCCGCTCGTCAAAGTCCGAGACCACGGCCATGCGCACGCCCCGCGCACGGAGCGCCTCGAGCGCCGGACGCACGTCGTCCAACACGCGCCACGCGGCCCCCGAGGCGTAGTGGCCGTACAGCGCCGACGCCAGCGCGTGCTGCGCGGCGCGTGGCAGCGGTGCCACGAGCTCCTCGGGTAGCGACGCCAGCACGACGTGGCGCCACCAGCGCGCGGCCGTGGCACCGCCATCGCCGCGCCCAAAATTGGGGGACCGCGCCGCGTGCGCACGGAACGCCAGGGGAAACGCCACGTCGACGGCACGTGCCAGCGCGTCGCGCCGCGCCGGCGAGAGTCGTGCCAGCGACGCGGGCAGAGACGAGGCAGCGATCTGTTGCCAGTGGGCGACGTACGTGTCGCCGATCCGCGCGCGCGGGCGCAGCAGCGTGCCCGTGGCGTCGAGCGTGAGGAAGCGGAGCGCCATACTCAGTGCAAGTGGTTTTTTGGATTGATTGGGGGAAATGGAAAATGGAAAAGAGGAAACCGAAATGGAAAATACGTTTATGGAGGTAAAGAAAGTGTGAAATTACCAATGACCAATGGATTGCTTTTACTGGATACGGATTTTTTTCTCGCGCCCCATCAAGTACTTGATGTCGAGGATCGCCATGGTCGTGAGCGCGTCCACGACTTCGTACTCGCGCTGGCCCGTCTCCGGGTTGGTCGCGAGCTGGCCGGGCCGCGTGGCGTCGATGAAGAGCAGTTTGCCCAGATAACCTTCGCTCACGAGACGGAGTCGACGGTCGTAGATACTCCGCTTGGCGACCTGCGCGGCCGCGAGCTCCTCGCGAGTGCGGTGGGGGGCGACCGCCCCAGTCGACCCTGTGCTCGACGTACTGCTGTGTGGACCTTGTCCGGCCATTGTCTCGGCCGTGGTCATGGGTAAGCTCGTGCTGAGCGCCGAGCCTTTGCCGGTGTTGAACAGGCCCATAGCGAGCGCGTCTGGGATCGGATACCGGAATCGCACGGGGTCTTTTGAGAAGCCATTGTCGTGGAAGATGTAGTCGCCCGCAAAATGCACAAACCCACTCGGGCCAGACTGGTAGAGAAGTTGGAGCAGTGAACCGATGGGGACCTTTGTGTACGCTCGGTCGTCGATGAGCAAAGTTGGATCGGACGGATCTAAGCCGAGCATATCCGCGGCGAGTAACCCGTCCCACCCAGAGACCACGTATCGCTTCTGGAGAAGCCGCATGAAGCTATTATCGGCCACGTGTTTGTACTTGGTGTACATGAGCCCCGTGCCGACCAGAAGGCTCACGATGACGAGCAGACCGAGAAGCGTGACGAGATCACACGCAACTTCACTTCCCCAAAAAGAAGCAATGTCTTCGACACCACCCGGCGCGCCGACCTTGTAAGGCGCGTCATGTACCATGAACGACGGGTCGCCCTTGACCAGGATCAACATGAGTGTCAACACGAAGAGCATGACGTAGTAGATGCGGTAGCTGAGCAGGATCGAGATGCCGTCGACATTCCACTCGATCTTTTCACGTGTGGTGGACTTTATGAGGCGGATCGAACGCAGACACCGCGCACAGAGTTTGATAACGAGCCGCACCACTGTCTGGAGGAGACACATGAGCCACGTGATTTTCACGAGTGCGCCACACATGAACACTATGTTCCCGCTCGTCAGCTTGAGTTGAAGCAACGACTCGGCGATTTGCATCAGTACATACGTCGCGCGTAGATCCATCGCAGCGTTGAGGATACTGAGCCAAATGTAGAGCCAATGGGTCATCCAGATGTCCGATAAGATCAGCATCGAGCCCTTGAACGTGACGATCGAACGGTCGTTGTCCGAGAACTTGGTGACGAGGTCCATAAACGGGAGCGCGAACCGCAGCCACCGACGCCTCTTGCCAATACGGAGGTTGTGGGGCAAATACCTGACGGCGGCCGTGTGGAAGAGAGCGTGGGCAATCCCTCGAATTACCAGAGCGATCGTCACCGCGCTGCATATCCAGGGCACGAGCTCGGCGAGCCAAGTTCCACGCGGCAGGAGTACAAGCATATCACACGCTTCGTCGATGTTGACGGTCTCGAACAACGCGAGCGCTTTCGAGCGAACTAGTGGTACGGCTCGGCAGTCGCTCGTCTGGATGGTGACATGATAGTCGCCACCGGACCAGTACGTCTGGTGGGCAAGCAAGTCGGCCTTGAACTTGAACGCCGAGAGCGGGCGGCCCTCACACCGTAAGAATGGGACGCCCGGAGCTCCGATATCATTCACGACCCCCATTCGCACACTCCAATTCTTCTTCAAGTCGTCGAAGTTGTTGAGGACGTACTGGTGGCAAAGCGTCTGGTTGTCATGATGGTCCTTCACGCACTTGTCCCGCCACTCCGGTTTGACGTTGAGCACTTGGCAGTATGGGGCTGAGATGCTGTTGACGTAGATTTGGACGCGACGCGGTCCTCTCCCCCAGAAGTCATTGAAGTTGAGCATCATGACGGGTGCCGAGTTAGTGTTAATGTTCAGGCACACGCTCCGCGAGTCGCCGACGTTGTGTCGGTCCCGCCGAGGCGTCCGAAGGAATTTGTAGTCCGCTAGTTGTTTCGGGGACGGGAGGTCTTCCAGTCGAAAGTAGTTCGAGTCGGCAATGTCGTTACTGATTCCGCCGGTGAGAAGGCGCTGACGGATCGTGTCGTACCGCCCGGTGGCCCACGCCACGATCGGACTCTCTTCGAGCTTGACGAACACGGTCAGCCATGTCGACATGATGTTGAGTAATACAAGCAACACCTTCAACAACGGCCATCGCTTCACACGCAGGTTCCCCATTACCCCCATCACCTAGTGTGAATATCGCCGTCGTCCGAGAGGGGGAAAATGTTCAGGTCGGTGACAAGTGACTGACTCGCCAACCGTGTGCTTCTGAGGAAGTCTCTCGACAGCAGCCACTCAGAATGACTGAACAAGTTGCATCACAACTCACGTCTACCTGAGAATATCTTGCCCATCTTTCTTAATAATCGTTGCGACCAGAATGAATTCCAAATGCGGTCATTCACCACCGCACAGGGCTCCGTTTTGGCATTGCTGACCAACCGAAATTAGCTCACAGATTGGTCGCCGCCGACACGATCCCAAACGTGTCTCCGCCTAGATGCGATGGCTTATCTGTCTCAAACTGAGCATGCTTCGCCGGATCATCACACTCCTTATCGTACCGAACCCGGGTTTACTGTATTCATCGAATTTTCTACATGCGGTCTCTATGGAACCGTTCCCATTACGTTCTTTCTTTCAGCGAGCCTCGCTTTCGGATCATAAACATACCTACTCGACGCGGATCTTCTTCTCGCGCCCCATCAGGTACTTGATATCGAGGATCGTCATGGTCGTCATGGCGTCGATGACCTCGTACTCGCGATGGCCCGTTTCTTTGTTGGTCACAAGCTGGCCCGGCTGCGTGGCGTCGATAAACAGAAACTTACCGAGGTAGCTCTCGCTGGCGAGCCGCAGCCGGCGCTCAAAGATGCTTCGCTTGGCGACCTGCGCGGCGGCAACCTCGTCGTGGGATCGGTACTTGGCTGCGGCTGACGCAGCAGCAGCACTACCGCTGCTGCTTGGCGGTCGCTGGGCAGTCATGTGCTCCGTACCATTGGTTAACGCGGCCCCGGTGCTCACAACCGAACCCTTGCCAGTGTTGAGGATACCCATTCCGAGAGCCTTGGGGATCGCGTACTTGAACCGCACGGGGTCTCTCGAGAAGCCATTGTCGTGGAAAATATAATCCCCAGCCAAGTGCACAAAACCGCTTGGGCCTGACTGATATAACAGCTGAAGCAGCGAGCCGATCGTAAATTTCGTGTAGGCACGGCCATCCACGAGCACTTCTGGATCGAATGGGTCCAAACCCAGCATTTGGCCAGCTAACAGGCCGTCCCAGCCAGAAAAGAAGTATCTTTGCTGGAGAAGCCTCATCACACCATTCTCCGCGACGTATTTGTATCTGGTGTACATGAGCACGATACCGATCACTTGGCTGATGATCACGAGCAGGCCGAGCAATGTGACAAGATCGCATGCGACTTCACTGCCCCAGAAGCCTGCCATGGTTTCCACGCCGCCATATGCGCCAGTCTTGTACGGGTTATCGCGTACCATAAACGATGGGTCGCCCTTGACTTTGATCAGCGTGAATGTCAGGAGAAACAACATGACATAATAGACGCGGTAGCTGATCAAAATTGAGATACTGTCGGCGTTCCACTCGATCTTCTCACGCGTTGTGGAACGAATCAGACGAGCAGACCGAAGGCACCGTGCTGCCAGCTTGATAATCATCCGGAAAATTGTCTGGAGAAGGCATACGAGCCACGTGATCTTGATGAGCGCCGTGCAGAGGAAAACTATGTTTTTGATTGTGATCTTGAGCACGAGCAAAGACTCAGCGACCTGGAAAATCACGTAAGTGGCTCGCAAGTTTACTACTGCATCAAGGATGCTGAGCCAGATATACAGCCAATGACTCATCCACACGTCTGAGACAACGAGCATCGAGCCCTTGAAGGTGACGATGGAGCGGTCATTGTCGGAAAATCTGGTTGTTAAGTCCATGAATGGGAGCGCGTACCGGAGCCAACGACGTTTCTTGCCGATGCGCAGGCTGTGTGGTAAATAGTTTACCGTACTTGTACGAAAGAGACCGAGCGCGATGCCGTGGATGATCAGAACGATGGTTACCGCGCTATACACCCACCTGACGAGTTCCGTGAGCCAGCCACCGGTTGGCAGCAAGTAGACCATCTCACACGCTTCGTCGACGTTCACGGTCTCAAAGAGCGTGAAGGAGCGGTCTTTGGTGCGAACCAGTGGCATCGCTTTGCAGTCGCTGGTCTGGATTGACGCAAAGTAATCCGAGCCAGCCCAGTATGACTGGTACGCCAAAAGATCGGCCTTGAACTTGAACGCCGACAGGGGGCGGTACTCGCATCGCAAGAACGGAACACCTTTCGCACCGATATCTTTGACGACCCCCATCCGCGCCGTGAAGTTCTTGCGCAAGTTGTCAAAGTTGTCGAGCACGTACTGGTGGCACAGCGTCGCATTGCCTTGGTTGTTCTTCACGCACTGGTCTCTCCATGTGGGGTTAGCGTTGAACACTTGACAGTACGGTGCCGAGATGCTGTTAATGCGGATTTGCACGCGACGCGCGGCTTTGCCCCAAAAGTCATTAAAGTTGAGCATCATCACCGGCGCTGTGTTGGTGTTCATGGTCAGGCACACGGTGCGGGAGTCGCCGACGTTGCTCGGGTCGCGTCGCGGTGTCCAAAAGATCGTGTAATCCGCGAGTTGCTTGGGCGACGCGAGGTCTTCGAGGCGAACGTGCTTGAGTTCGGCGATTTCAGTACTGATCCCGCCGGAACTGAGCCGTTGGCGCATCAAGTCGTGGCGGCCTGTGGCCCACGCGACGATTGGGCTCTCCTTCAAACCGAGGTACACCGTGAGCCACGTCGACATGACGTTGAGCAGCACGAGTATGAGCTCGAGGATCGGCCATCGCTTGGGGGAAAGGTAGGCGCGCATCTTCAAGTGTTGCCCTGTTCTCGAGTGAGTCGTTGGCGAGAGAGGATGCCTACACTGTCTTTCGACCCAAACGACCTCTCAGTGTGTCGCTTCGAAGCTCCTCGAAAAGTGATCACGTCTGGTCAGCAGATCGCTGTCGAGCAGACGCCCACCTCCGAATTCGTCGAACGATCTCGAAAAGATTTCTAGGAGCAAGTATTTCTTGGCCCACGCAGCGTGACCAGGAACCTGAACATGATTATTACCCGACGAAAACCTTTCGAGTGTTCATTTGTTTTCCACCGTGAAAAAGGACAACGTCAACTCGGAAACGTACGGTCAAGCACAACAGTCGCATGAACGTTCAGACCGTTTGGGTCACGAGTTGTCTCCGGTGGTTGTTCGTTCCGTGCTGGTCGGTATGAAGTTGTTCAGACCTGGAATTGAACGTATTAATCGGCACCTAAACCACTGCTCCTGTACTCAGCGAAGGGTGCACACCAACGCTGCCTGGTGCGCCAACGGGAGACGCGTCCACTACTCCACTCGAATCTTCTTCTCTCTGCCCATCAAATACTTGATGTCCAAGATAGCCATCGTCGTAAGAGCGTCGATAACTTCGTACTCACGCTGGCCCGTCTCTTTGTTCGTTGCGAGTTGCCCTGGCTGAGTGGCGTCAATCATGAGCAGTTTTCCCAGGTAACCTTCGCTGACTAACCGAAGCCGGCGATCGAAGATGCTTCGCTTGGCGACTTGCGCAGCCGCTAAGTCTTCGCGCGTGCGGTTTGGAGCTCCACTACCAGCTCCAGTCGAGGTACCGGTGCTGCTGTGCGGTCGGTTGGCCGTCGCCAAGTCGGTCATATTACTTATGGGAGAGCTCGTGCTGACGACGGAGCCTTTGCCTGTGTTGAATAAACCCATTGCGAGTGCCGTTGGGATCGCATATTTGAAGCGCACAGGATCCTTCGAGAATCCATTGTCGTGGAAGATATAGTCGCCAGCCAAATGCACAAACCCACTTGGACCAGATTGATAGAGAAGTTGCAGCAAGGAGCCAAGTGTGAACTTGGTGTACGCTCGACCATCGATGAGTAGCTCTGGATCAGACGGATCTAATCCAAGTGTGTCCGCGGCCAGCAATCCATCCCAGCCGGAAACAACGTATCGTCTTTGAAGTAGACGCATGAGACCGTTGTCAGCGACGCACTTGTACTTCGTGTACATGAGTCCGGTGCCAACCAGAAGGCTCACGAGCACGAGCAGGCCGAGAAGCGTAACGAGATCACATGCGACTTCACTTCCCCAAAATCCAGCGATGTCTTCGACACCGCCATACGCACCAACCTTGTATGGCACATCGTGCACCATAAAGGAGGGATCTCCTTTCGCATGAATCAAAATGAATGTCAGCATGAAGAGCATCACGTAGTAGATGCGGTAGCTGAGCAAAATTGAGATGCCGTCGACGTTCCACTCGATCTTCTCTCGAGTCGTAGACCGGATGAGGCGAATAGACCGCAGGCACCGCGCGCCGAGCTTGATGACCATGCGCATAACAGTTTGGACGATACAGATGAGCCATGTGATCTTGATGAGCGCGTCACACAAGAAAACAGTGTTCCCCAACGTGAACTTGAACCCCAGAAGCGTTTCAGCGATTTGTAACTTCACATAGGTCGCCCGGAGATTCACCGCCGCGTCGAGAATGCTGAGCCAAATGTACAGCCAGTGGGTCATCCACACGTCCGACACAACTAGCATCGAGGCTTTGAAGGTAACAATGGCGCGATCATTGTCCGAGAACTTTGTGATGAGTTCCATGAAGGGAAGCGCGAATCGGAGCCATCGCCGGTTTTTCCCAATACGAAGGTTATGCGGTAAGTAGCTGGCCGTGGTAGTATGGAATAGTCCCATTGCGATGCCTCGAATTACCAACACGATCGTGACGATGCCGTAGATCCATGGAACGAGAACCGTTACCCACCCGCCCGGTGGCAGCAACACGAGCATGTCGCAGGCCTCATCGACATTAACTCCTTCAAAAAGAGCGATATCTCGCTCGCTAGAGTCCACGAGGGGCTTTGCACGGCAGTCGCTCGTCTGGATCGTGACGTGGTAGTCTCCTCCAGACCAGTAAGTTTGATGCGAAAGCAAGTCGGCTTTAAACTTGAATGCCGTTAGCGGTCGGCTGTCACAGCGCAGGAGCGGAACCCCCGGGGCTCCAATGTCTTTGACCACACTTTGGCGGACCGAGCGATTCTTGCGCAGGTCATCGAAGTTGTCGAGCACATACTGATAGCATTGTGTCGCGTTGCCCTGACGGTCCCGCACACACTGGTCTCGCCACTGGGGCTTCACATTGAGCACTTGACAGTTGGGTGCCGAGATGCTGTTGACATAGATTTGCACGCGGCGAGACCCTCTACCCCAAAAGTCGTTGTAGTTGTTCATCATCACAGGCGCCGAGTTGGTATTGATGTTGAGGCACACGCTCCGGGAGTCACCGACGTTGCTCGGGTCGCGCCGTGGCGTCCAAAGAAACGCATAGTCTGCGAGTTGTGTCGGCGAGGCGAGGTCTTGAATGCGGAAATGCTTGGGCTCGACGATGTCGTAGCTGATGCCTCCAGTGCGTAGGCGCTGGCGGATCGTATCGTACCGGCCGATTGCCCACACTACGAGCGCGTTCTCGCTCAATCCAAGATACAACGTCAGCCACGTCGACATGACATTGAGCAGGATGAGGATAATCTTGACGGTCTTTAACCGCTTCATGGATGATACGAGCGCCATTTCGGAGATGATAGACTGAACACCACGTGGGATCGATGGCTCTCCAAAACGGGCAGAACCAACGCAAGACAGAGAGTCTCGAAGCTTTTGATAGACGCTGCGAAGCGCCAATGCCTCTTATGAGATCATTCAGAAGACTCGTTTCAGAATACACTCGGTCTTCTTGGCGTGGTGTTTTGTCGGCTAAAACGGGCCTTCGGGGGTATTAAGATGGGCTGCTGCCACTGGTGAGAGATGGCTACATTCCTTCCCTCTAATTGGCAACTTGGTCGAGGATCCAATTGCTTCAAGGTCTCTGATACGGCAACCACCCAACGGCTCTTCTCCGCTGTCGGAAGCTTTATTGCACGCTCCACCAGTCTCTATCGATCCATCGTATCTCAGCACCGTCCACAAGCACTCGTCTGCGTGCGTATTCGGTAGCGGGACCTGACCCGTTGATCACGCGGGACACGACCCCATTACTGATGATGATGGCGAGACGGTGATGCGCTTGGACCCGACGGCGACGCGGTTACATTCGCGTGGCGGCACGTACTCGACGGCAGTCTCCCTCCGTCGCGCATTCTCCATTCGACTTTGTCTCCTTGACTTCGACGCGCTCCACACCATGCAATCTTCTCTTCCGCGGGCCATTGTGGCCCTCGCGGTGGCCACCTCGCTGGTTCATCTCATCGTGGCATCGCCCGGGACGGCCTCGTCGCTCGAAACGGTCTGCGCTGCGACTTCGTGTCTCTTCAAGAACGGCTCGGCCTGCGACCGTCTGACCATCGAGTGCCCGCGATGCGTGCTCTTTGATCCGCTGCTCGGCGCCTCGATCTGCGCGAGCCTCCAGCCGATTGGCAGCAACTGTGCCGCCGACTACACGCTGTGTCCCGAGACGCCGTTGGACGTTATGCACGACACGGACGACTACGACTGGGTCCAGCTCGGTTCGACGACGGGCAGCGCTGCCACGACCGACGACAGCAGCGGTTGCGCGGGTTGCGTAGCCGTCCCGGAGACCGTCGCGACGGCCTCTGTGCCACGCACTGGCGCGACCGCACGGCCGCCCACGTCGGCGATCGCCGCCGACGCCGAAACGCCCCAACCGTCCACGACGGCCACGCAACACACCACGTCCAGTGGCGTGACGCCGACGCTGCCGCCGTGGCTGACCATCACGCTCGCCGTGGTCGTCGCGCTCGCGGCGGCGCTGCTCGTGGCGGCGCTTTCGGTCCAGCGCCGTCGGGACGCCACGCGAGAACACAGCATGGCGCTGGTGCCGCCGCCGCTCTCGTCCGTGGGCGACGAGCTGTCGTACGTCGCCAAAGACCAGTTTTCGCCCAACTCGTACGGCGCGGGCGTGTCGTCCCGGTCCAACGACCCATCGCCGGCCGGGTCGTCGCGGTCCCACGCCACGAGTAGCCACGACACAAACGAAAGCGCGGTGCCGACGTCGTTTGCGCACCGCATGGACGCGCCGCCGTCTTTCCCAGCCGCCACGTGGACCGTGCTCGGCGTGGCTGCCCAGACGACCACGGTGCCGTCGCTGCCATCGCTACAGCCACACTCGCGTACGCCCGGCTGGACGTCCAGCCCACCGCAACCGCCGTCGTCGTCGCCGTACGCGGGCCGCTTCACCCAGTACTCGTTCCCGCGGTTCACGGGCGGCGGCGCACGCGTGACGCTACCGTCGGCTGCCGTGGCCGGCTCGTGGACCTCGAACGACTTGGAGCTGCTGGACGAAACGAGCTCGAACGCGTCGGCGTCGTGCGACGACGCCGACGACGTGTTCCTGACCGACAAGTCGGGCGCATCGGCGGTCGCCGAGTGCGACTATGTCGACACGCAGCCACCGGGCCAGCGCTCGACGGGCACTGCTGCTCCTCCGCGTCGTCAGGACCCATCGGACGCGGTCGACATTTACCCGGACACGTCCATGACGACGCTGACCGAGTCGGGCCGGATGTTCTCACCGCTGTCGATGCGTACGCGCGACACGGCCGCGCGCTCGGGCGACGTCCTCACCGAGTGGGCGTCGCTCCGTGGCGGTGGTTACGACGAACCAGGTATGACGGTCTTCCTTCAGGCACCCGAGCGCAGCCGGGGGCGTCGGTGCTCGGCAAACTCTTCCTCTTGGACGCGTAAAAACACCACGAACACGCCAAAGAGCCACACGTAGAAGACGCACTGGACCGTGGCCGCGTGGACACGCAGCCAGTGGCGCCACTGGCGGCTTCGCCGCGCGGCGCCGTCGAGCCAGCCACCACGGAGCCACGTCATCAGGGTCCAACCACGCCACCATCCCGACGCGTCCGTCTTGATACTCGGGAGGTTGTTGGTTCCCTCGTCGGCGCCATGGAGAGCGAGCAGCGCGTCGAGCGCGCGGTTGGGCGTCGCGGCGTACGCGCCCGAGAGCAGCGGCGCGCGGCACAGCGGACACGCGTCCACACGGCGGAGCGCCGCGTCGAGACAGCCACGACAGAAGCTGTGGCCACAGCAGGTCGCGAGCATCGGCTCACGGAGCGTGTCGAGACACACGGGGCACTGCCATGGCTGCGTGGCCGCAGCGTCGTCGTCCATTGGGGGGCGTCGTGGGAGGAGGAGAGGCGTGGAAGGAAAATGTGTGTGGGAGGCTTCGGATTTTCAACACTAGCCTAGGTTAGTTGTTTTGTGAATGGACCGAATGGTGTGTTTGATGGTGAAATGAAGTGGCGTTTTGGTCCTGGGAGGAGACGCGCCATCTCGGGGGCTCGGGGCTCGATGGGATGCTACGCGTCGTAGCCGGGCGGTGTCTCGTTGTGGAGGGGGCGATCCAAAATCGTTGGGGTGGCTATTCTCGGCCACGAGTCACTCGAGTCGTGTAACCACCTGCCGCCAAATCTTGGTAGTTCCCTCACTGGGGAACTGCCAAGATCGTGGGGAATCCCCACGGCTTTTACACAACGCTCCAGCCATGGCCGAGCGCGTGCGCAAGCACCGCCGGCTCATGCAGGTCGTGCTGCTGCTGCTCAACGCCATGGCGACGTGGCTCATGCTGTTTGTGATGCTCGGCGAGAACCAACTCGTGGCGTGGGCCACCGGCCGGTACGACAAGATCCGGCAGCGGCTCACGAACGGCGGCGTGAGCTACGACACCGCCCAGTCCGACCATTTTCGCATCGAAGACCTTCCGACGCCCACGCAACTCGCCGACTACACGTTCCTCAAGACCCCACGGCGCGACCCGAGCTCCATCGGCGAGTCGCGTAGCATCTGCCGCACGATCAACAGCAACGCGGCGCCGTTGATGATCAGCTACTACGACGACTTTTGGGGAAAGACCGCACGCCGTGTCCAGATCTACGTCTACAGTATCTCGGTGCCGCATTGCGAAGTGGTCAACGTCAAGCCCCAGTGGAGAGACCAGTGTATCGCCGACCACGACGGCAACGCGACGCGTTGCCACCAGTACGTGCTCGACAACTTTGACGTACTCGCGAGAAACCGGTCGATCCGGATGGGCGTTGTCAAAGATACGGGCGCCAACGGCATCCCGTTCCTGCGCTGCCTGGGCCGGCCGCTCTCGCCGTTCAACTTCAAAGCCGACCTGCTCGCCCACCAGACGTACTGGTCTGGAGGCGAGTACCACGTGACACTCCAAACGAGCGACTGCCACAGTGTTCCACTCGTGCGCACCCAAGACCTCGAGTTCACGCTGTTCGAGACCATGAACTCGGACGAAGGCTGTAATATGCTCGTGCTGCTGCCACCGGGCGGTTGGGTCACCTTTCTTGTACCGTGGATCCACGGCATCTGGTCGATTATTTTACTTCTCCGAGGTTTCAAGCATGGGCTCTTCCACACGGCCACAGTCGAATACCTGCCACACAGCCTGCGCATCGGCAAGAACCGACGATGGCTGCGGTATGTGCTCCCGTTCATGGACGTGGTCACCAAAATTTCCGAGAACGAACGCTCGGTCATCACCTTCAAAGGTTCTTTTTTCGCGCTCTCCGACGTCTGGATGACCCACTGGTTGTACCTTTGGCTCAGCATCCTGGACGCTGCAGTGAACATACGCGCCACATACGTGACGCTGCAAATCGCCGAGTCGCTGCTCCTGCTCAAGATCACGCTCGGGAACGTTGTCTTCCTTTGCGGGGCGCTCGTCAAGATCACGTGGCTACTGTGCCTCCTGCAGACATTTATGAGAATGTTTATCAAACTCGGCGCGCGGTGCCTGCGGTCTGTTCGCCTCATCAAGTCCACGACGCGCGAGAAGATCGAGTGGAATGTCGACGGCATCTCGATCCTGCTCAGCTACCGCATGTACTACGTCATGTTATTTCTCCTTACGTTCACGTTGGTGGAAGTGAAAGGTGATCCGTCGTTCATGGTGCGGGCAACACCGTTTAAAGTTGGTGGTTACGGCGGCATCGAAGATATTGCAGGCTTCTGGGGTAGTGAGGTCGCGTGTGACCTTATCACGCTGCTCGGTCTCATCATGCTCATCTGTCAGACCATCGGGGTCGGGCTCATGTACACCAAGTACAAGTACGTCGCCGACAATGCTCTCATGCGGCTTCTCCAAAGACGATACGTCGTCTCAGGGTGGGATGGGCTGTTAGCCGCGGAAATGCTTGGCTTGGATCCAGCCGATCCGGAGTTTCTCATCGATGGAAGAGCTTACACCAAGTTTACGCTTGGATCCTTGCTCCAGCTTCTTTACCACTCAGGGCCGAGCAGCTTTGTGCACTTGGCGGGTGACTATATCTTCCACGACAATGGGTTCTCGAAGGATCCTGTGCGCTTCAAGTACACGATCCCAAGGGCGCTTGAGATGGGACTATTCAACACTGGCAAAGGCTCTGTCGTCAGCACGAGCTCCCCCATGACCAATATGACGGACTTGGCGTCAGCAAACCGACCTCACAGTAGTGCGGGCAGCTCCACTGGAGCTGGTAATGGAGCTGCATACCGCGCGCGCGAAGACTTAGCGGCCGCGCAGGTGGCCAAGCGGAGCATCTTCGACCGCCGGCTTCGGTTAGTCAGCGAAGGTTACCTAGGCAAGATTCTGTTTATTGACGCCACACAGCCGGGTCAACTCACAACGAACAAAGAGACAGGCCATCGCGAGTATGAAGTGATTGACGCACTTACGACCATGGCGATAATGGACGTCAAGTACTTGATGGGCCGAGAGAAGAAAATTCGCGTCGAATAGATGGCATAGCTGAAATCCAACTCGTGCCGATTTTACTACTCTCCATTGAGTTGGTACATGATCTTTTACAACCTTAAAAGGTTGTGACTTCTTCTCTTGTTTGGTGATGAATCCAAAGTGTGACACGACGAGAATGCGAATCGTTGGTAATGGAATGGATATTCAGACTTAATGGTGTATCTACTGAACACGAATCTTCTTGTCGCGACCCATGAGGAACTTGATGTCGAGGATCGACATGGTAGTGAGCGCGTCGATAACTTCGTATTCGCGCTGACCCGTCTCTCTGTTTGTGGTGATCTGGCCCGGCTCATTGGCGTCGATGAGCAGCAGCTTGCCCAGGTATCCATCGGTCACGAGCCGCAGGTGACGCTCAAAAATGCTTTTCTTGGCTACCGCGGTCGTGGCTTGCTTGACTAGAGTGCCAGGTGTGGGCCCGTTCACAAGGGAGGATGAGGACGGCTGCTTTGGCGCATTCGTAAGCGAGGCCGAGGACGGCTCTCTCTTCGGCTGGACGACTTGGGTGTGCATGACGTACTTTTGGCTCATCTCGGTCAGCGTGTGCGCACTGCTGCTCGCCATTGAGCCCTTTCCAGTCTGGAAGAGGCCCATCGACGTGGCCTTGGGGATCGGGTACGCAAACCGAACGGGGTCTTTCGAGAACCCGTTGTCATGGAAAATGTAGTCGCCCCCCAAGTGGACATAGCCGCTCGGACCAGCGAGGTACAGCACCTGGAGCAACGAGCCCAACGTAAACTGGGTGTATGCGTGCTCATCGATGACCACACCTTTGGCATACGGGTCAAGGCCGAGAACATCAGCAAAGAGCAGTCCGTCCCATCCGCTGACGTAGTAGCGCTCTTGAAGGAATCGCATGATGCCATTGTTTGAGACGTACTTGTACTTGGTTTGCATCATGGCGAGACCGAAGAGCAGGCTCAAGCCCGTGATCATTGAGATGAGCGTGACAAGATCGCAGCCGATCTCACTTCCCCAGAAATTGGCGATCGGGATCGGCCCGCCATATGCTGGAACTTTGTACGGGATTTCTCGCACCATGAACGATGTGTTACCCTTGATCTGGAGTAGCACGAGCATAAAGACAAGAAAAATGAAATAATAGATCCGGTAGCTGAGGAAAATGAACAGCCCGTCAATCTGCCACTCCAAGTTCTCGCGCGTCGCAGACTTGATGATTCGCACGGAACGCAGGCAACGAGCAAAGGCCTTGAGAAAGAACCGCACAAACGTCTGGACGAGGCACGTGAGCCACGTGATCTTGGTCATTGAGAGAATCAAGAAGATAAAACTCTCAAACCGGACGGCTATGACAAGAAGCGACTGTGAGATCTGGAACCCGAGGTACGTCGCGCGGATGTTGACAACCGCGTCGAGAATGCTGAGCCAGATAAACAGCCAATGGGTCATCCAGAAATCGGACGCGCCGATCATCGAGCCCTTGAACGTAATGATCGCGCGCGCGTCTTCCGAGAACCGAGTGACCATTTCCATGAAGGGCAGTAAGTACCGCTTCCATTTCTGATCTCCCTTGTAACGTACACCATTGGGCAGGTAGTTCGCCGAACTCGTGCGGAAGATCAAGAGCATCATGCCGTGGACGACAAGCACGATCATGACAATGCCGTGGAGCCAAGGGACAATGAACGCAAACCACCCAGGGGAGGGAAGAAGCGCGATCATTGTGGCACTGTCATCAAGGTCGTAGCCCAAGAAAAGGGTTTGCTGCTGGTCGTCGGACTGGACGAGCGGGACGGTCCGGCACTCGCTCGTTTGCAAGGTCACGTGGTAAGCACCACCATCCCAGTAGGCCTGGTATGCGAGCCGATCAGCATAGTACGTGAAGTGCTTGAGTGGCCGCACGGGGCAACGCAGGAACACTGTGCCAATAACGCCGAGGTCTTTCACAGCGAGCTGGCGGATATCCCGATTCTTGAGCAGATTGTCGAAGTTGGCGAGAATGTATTGATGGCACCGAGTCGAGTTGCCCTGGTACTCGTCGATACACTGGTCGTGCCACTCAGGCTTGACATTCAGCACCCTGCAGTTTGGTGCGGAGATGCTGTTGGCGTACGTCTGCACGCGGCGCGCGTTCTTGCCCCAGAAGTCGTCGTATCTGCTCAACAAGATCGGTGCTGAGTTGGAGTTGACGTTCGAGCACACACTCACATTCTCTCCGAAGTTGTAGATACTTCTCCGCGGCGTGATGATCATCTGATAGTTCGCGAGCTGCTCCATCGTGGGCAGCGACTCCATGTAGAACTGATCCATCTCAAAGTTCTTCGTGTTGATCGATCCGGAGCGGAATCGATCACGCAGAGTGTCGTAACGGCCTGTGACCGTGGACACGACGTAGTTCTCTCGAAAGCCCGTGAATAGCGTTACAACGGTCGACATGACGTTGAGGAACGTGAGCAAGACGCGCATGACCGTCCATGGTTTTTGCTTGTGCCGCATGTTTGTTGATTGGTGGATGCCTAGTGGAAGAGAACGAGTGGGGCGAACAGGAAATTAGTGTGTGGAGTTTGATACATCGGGGGTCCATCAGGGGGACGCGCCTGGTAGTGGTGCCGTTTGGCCTCGACCTCGACGCGTCGTTCAGCGATGCTGAAACGCTTGTCGGCCTTAGAAATCACTGGTCAGCACACATAGACACAGGTATTCTTGGTGGACTGTGCAGGATGCATCTCCAGAAATAGACACTCACGGGTGTTTCGTGGATATTTCCACATCCCAAGGCTATCTATGGTGGTCGGCTGCGGGTGCGAGCCGACTTTCTTGGCTGAGCAGCTATCGTTCTCTCTCCCTCTCTCTCTCGTTCTCTTCAGTTCTCCCCTCCTCACTTGCTCAAAGGCGTTATTTTCCTCGTGCTGATGTGACAACACTTGCTGAGAAAGATCTATCTTGGTCGAACAAACAAAAAAAAAGAAATGCTGCGGACACGCATCCAGTTAGTTGTCGGGAGTGCGCTCAGCAAATTTGCTTGTCGTGATTAGATGGCATTATCCGCAATATTACTAGCGCTCGTATCGGTTTAAGCCGCCATGGCATCAAGAAGCGGGATGTCGGCAGCCTGCGAGTAGTATTCGACGTACGCGCGCAGCTTGGCGGGCCACTCAAGCCCCTTGACGAGCGTGAGTCCACGCAGCGTCCCGAAGATCGCGAGGTCATCGTAGCTCACGCCACTTTCGTTGACCAGGCGGTCCGAAAACACCAGCTTATCGAGTTCCACGAGGTGCTGGTTCGCCTTGACGAGCAACTCGGGCGTCTTCTCGTACAGCTCCGCGAACGGGCCGACAAACTTTTCCTTGCCCTCGCGGAAGTAGTCGCGCGACTTCTTCTGCGCAAGCTCAGGGAACGGCGTCTTCTCGGCGCGCGGGAAGATTAAGTCCCGAAAGTCCGCCATCGCGCTCTTGGTCCACGCGGCGAGGTCCTCGCGGCCCGAGGCCTCCTTAAGCAACACCGCCCCGCCGTAGTTCTCGTCCACGTACTTGATGATGTCGGCGCTCTCCGGAAAGGCCTTTCCCGACGGCAGCTGGATGATCGGCGTCTGCTTGGCGCCCACGAGCCCGACAGGCGTCGCGACGTCGTGGAACGCGACGAACACGAGCTCGTGCTCGACGCCCTTGAGCCCGAAGATCGCGCGCGCGCGCACGCAGAACGGGCAGTTGTCGTAGACGTACAGCTTAGGCAGCGGCGCCGCCGCCACGGTCTCAGATCCAGTGGCCATGGTGATGCAACTCGGGGACGGAACACGGAGAACCACTTGACGTTGGAGTGGCGTTGCGTGGGAGGATTGAGTTGTAATGGAGTTCCCGAAGCAGTCCACGAGGCGGACCTTCTCGGGCGATCTCTCCTTGATCACGTTGGTCAAGTGAGGAGCTCAGCCCCCATAATCTGTGACGTGTGCGGAAATCAGAATGTAGGTCAGCTGACGCAATCCGATTACGTCATTGGCTTGTCGGTACAGAATCAGAACCCATTATGGGTACAAGATCAGAAAAATGGATTCAGAGACGCCTACTCGACGCAGATCTTTTTCTCGCGGCCCATGAGGTACTTGATGTCGAGGATCGACATGGTCGTGAGCGCGTCCACGATCTCGTACTCACGCTGGCCGGTCTCTTTGTTGACACTGATCTGGCCGGGCTTGGAGGCGTCGATGAAGAGGATTTTGCCCAAGTAGCCGTCGCTCACGACGCGCAGCTTGCGCTCAAAGATGCTGCGCTTGGCCGTGAGCGTCGTCGCGGTCGGTTCCTTGTCCTTTTGTTTCACGGGGTGTACAGACTGGTTCGCGGTGACGTACTTGGTGCTGGTACCACCGTCCGCGGTCGTGGTGGGCACGCCGCTGCTAAAACCGGAGCCCTCGGTCGTGTTGAAGAGTCCCATGTCGGCCGCCTTGATGATCGGATACGCGAACCGCACGGGATCTCTGGAGAAGCCATTGTCGTGGAAGATGTAGTCACCGGCTAAGTGCACGTACCCGCTGGGACCGGCCAGGTACAGCAACTGCAGAAGCGAGCCGAGCGAGAACTTGGTGTACGCGTGCTCCTCGAAGACAACGCCATCAACGTACGGATCCAAGCCCAGCACGTCGGCCGCGAGCAGTCCGTCCCAGCCGCAGAGCACGTAACGCTGCTGGAGGAAGCGCATGACGCTGTTGCTCGCGACGTACTTGTACTTGGTCCAGAGCATGAAGAGCCCGAACATGTAGCTCAAGACTGTGAGCATGGCGAGCAACGTAAAGAGATCACACGCGACTTCGCTCCCCAGGAACCCTTCGATCTCGACCGGCCCTCCGTACGCTCCCACTTTGTACGGATCCTCTCGCTTCATGAACGAGATGTCACCTTTCACTTGCAGCATGAACATCATCATCAGGAAGAAGATGAAGTAGTAGATCCGGTAGCTGAGGAACATGTACAGCCCGTCGATGTGCCACTCCCACTGCTCGCGGGTCGAAGCCTTGATCAGCCTCGCCAAGCGGATACACATCACGCAAATGCGTAAAAAGATCCGGACAAATGTCTGGATGAGACACATGAGCCATGTGATCTTGCTCATCGCGAGGAGCAAGTATACCATGCTCACGAACGTCACGCGTACCACCAGAAGCGACTGTGCGATCTGAAACGTGAGATAGGTCGAGCGGATGTTGACTGCGGCGTCAAAGATGCTGATCCACATGTACACCCAGTGGCCCATCCAGAAATCCGAGAACCCGATGAGTGAGCCTTTGAACGTGATGATCGCGCGTTCGTTGTCCGAGAGCTTGGTGATCATTTCCATGAACGGCAGAAAGTACCGCGTCCACTTGTGCGAGCCTTTGAAGCGGACGCCATTGGGGAGGTAGTTTGCCGAGCTCGTGTGGAAGAGAGCGAGGATCAAACCACGACCCACGAGAACGATCGTCACGAATGCGTGGACCCAGGGCACAATGAACCCAAACCACCCGCTAATCGGGAGCAGCACGACCATGTCGGCAGTATCGGAAATGTCGAATGCTTGGAAGAGAGTGTGGTGCAGGTCTTGGGTCTGTACGAGCGGTACGGTCCGGCATGTGCTGGTCATCACGGTGACATGATAATTGGCGCCGTTCCAGAACGCCTGGTACGCGAGTCGGTCGGACTTGTACGCAAACGGCTTTAATGGCCGCTCCCGGCAGCGGAGAAGCAGCGTGCCAGCGACACCCAGGTCTTTGACAGCCAGCATGCGGATACGTCGATCTTTGCGCAGTTCTTCGAAGTTGCTGAGAATGTATTCGTGGCACATGGTCGCGTTACCGTTGTAGCTGGCGACGCACTCGTCGTGCCACTCTGGCCGGACATTGAGGATATCGCAGTTGGGCGCAGAGATGCTGTTGACGTACGTTTGGACGCGGCGCGACGTTTTGCCCCAGTAATCATCGTATTTGCTGATCATCACGGGCGCTGAGTTGGTGTTGACGTTGGTGCATACGCTGACATCTTCGCCAAAGGTTGCAATACTCCATTGTGGCGTCGTGATAATGTTGTATCCTGCGAGCTGCTCCATCGTCGGCAAGTCTTGGAGCCGGTATTGGTCAGGCTCGATGATGTCCAAGTTGATCGAGCCTGAGAGAAACCGCTGGCGGATGGCGTCGTACCGACCCGTGGCCGCAGAGATGATCAAGTTCTCGCGTAGGCCCGTGAAAAGCGTGACGAAGGTCGACATGACGTTGAGAAAGTTGAGCAAGATGCGGACGAGCGTCCATGGCTTGTGTTTGTCTCTCTTCATCGTTGTCGGCTGAACGGAAAATGTGGGGGGATTGACGCAAAGGTTGAGAAGGACTCCGCTGGGACAGGTTTTACGAGCAGCGTGAGTCCAAATTGTAAGGTAACACCGACTTGTAGGTGTGCCTTGGTCGGGTTTATTCCGGCAATGCTGCCACCACGGGCAGTTTCGTTCTGGTCGGGTGACTGCCTACCTCACGTGTACAGAATTGTTCACCACGAATAGCCACCATCCATGGGGGGGGTCGTTGAGGTGTCATAGCCCCAGGACCGAATATAGCCGCAGGCCACTCGAAAACCTCGCGGTTCCAACTGTTTCAGGCCAGCCTTATCTCGGGTGGAATTGGTTTCTCGTTTCTGTGCTTGTTGTTGTTGAGGCAGAAGTTCGGACAGAGGCCGTTAACGTTGCACACGTTCTGCCTGTGACCACATGCCTACGGCGATTTGACTCTGGCACTCCGTGGACGGAGGCGTCGATACTTCCCAATGGACTAGGGCAAGAGAATACAACCTTGGATTAGCCTCCGGAAACCGTCCGATGCAGCATCACACCGCACGGACAACGTAATGGCTTCTGTAAGGTATCTGAACACTCTCTGTGGTGATTGTGGGCGAGGCCGAGGTCGGGTCATTCGGTCAGTTCGGTTGTGGATAATCGGTGTATCTTTCAACAACGGTTCCAGGGGATAAGGCTTGGCTACCCAAACTGGATACGGATAAGATCTCCATGACCAGGGAGAGATCTTGTCGTCGGGGATGGATCTCCATACTCCAAACTTGTTTAAGACCAAAACGGGAAACTTGCCTCAACTTGGACAACTCGCTGGTTACCGCAGTGTATCTTCTCCACTTTTTCACAGCACCGAATAGCACAAGCCAGCTTATGGCCGTTTCGTCGAGAACGCGTCTCGGATTGCGTACCTCGAAGAAGAAGTGGGTATTCTATTTCCGAGCCCGCATGTTTCGCCCTCGCCGAGACCTGGAAGCCACACTGGTTCTGGGCGCCGAACGTAACTGCAATCTTGGCTGAAGCCAGCTCGAAACGCATTGGAGATTAGACATGGTCCGGGAAGGTGCTGGAACAACTTTCATCGGTTGGGACCAAGCAGTGTGTTTTTACCTCCTGCACACACGCAGCCAATCAATGGTTAAAGTTATTCGTGACCGCATCCAACGGGCATGCGCTACTAAACGACTCAGTCCTCCTCGTGTCACACACCCTGTTAGGGCACCTCTCTGTTCTGTTTCCCGGATAGTGTCTCGCACTGAAGTTTCCCAGTCAGCATTCGACGCTGTTCTACTGTGCTGGTCTCAGGCAGCGTGGACGGCGCCATGCACAAGAAGGAGCACCAGCGATGGTCTGTCGTCAGGGTTGTCCTCATCTTCCTCAATTGCATGGCGACGTTCATCACACTCTTCACGGGGTTACGCGAAAATCTCATCATCTCGTTCGCCACCGGCCGCTACGACGTGATCCGCAACCGATTCCTCAGCGGCTCGATCAACACGGAGATCTTCGAGCCCAACCACTTTCGACTACAAGACCTTGCGACCCCAGTGCAACTCGCAGGGTACCAGTTTGTCAAAACTCCTCTGCGGAACGTCAAATCCTTTGGCGAAGACGTGAGCGTCTGCACCAACGTGAACACAAACTTGGCACCGGTCCAGTTGAGCTACTTCAACGATTTCTGGGGAAAGGGTCCTCGCCGAGTGCAGACATACGTCAACAGCATTTCGGCGCCCAACTGCAAAGTGCTCAACGTCCGACCCGAGTGGCGTGACCGATGTGTGGCCGACCGACAGGGCAACGCCTCGAGCTGCTACGAGTACGTACTGGCTAACTTTGAGAAGTTGCAGCAGGATCGACGCACGCGGCTGCTCGTGGAGACCGATCTCGGCGCTGCTGGGGCGTTATTCCTTCGCTGCGATGATCGCCCGCTCGTGCCCTTCGGGTACCAAGCCGATCGCCTCGCGCACCAAGCGTTTTGGGATGGAGGCGAGTACCACGTCACACTCCAAACAAGCACGTGTCGAACACAACCGCTCATGGTCTCCGACGACCTTCACCACACCCTCTTCGAAGCCTTTGATATTAGCGACAGCGCCGAGATGTTGGTGCTTCTCCCCTACGGTGGCTGGTTCGCGTTTCTCGTCCCCTGGCTACACAGCTTCGTGACAATTGTACTGGTCGCACGCGGCATAATTCTCGCGCTCTTCCACACACGGGTCGCAAACTACCTACCAAATGGGATTCGGTTCCAAGGATCACACAAATGGACGCGGTACTTTTTGCCGTTCATGGAAATGATCACCAAGCTCTCCAACAACGATCGCGCGATTATCACGTTCAAGGGCTCACTGCTGACCGCGTCGGACTTCTGGATGAGCCATTGGCTGTTCATGTGGCTCAGCATCCTCGACGCCTTAGTCAACATCCGTTCGACGTACGTTGTCTACCAGATCGCGAGCGCGCTACTCACGGCGCGGACGACGTTGGAGAACCTCATCTTTCTCTTCTACGGGCTGACAAAGATCACGTGGCTCATGTGCCTCGTTCAAACGGGCTTCCGTATCGCGCTGCGTATCCTTGTGCGCTGTCTTCGTGCGGTGCGTGCGATTAATTCCGTGACGCGTGAGCACTTGGAGTGGCAGATCGACGGGCTTTTCATGTTCCTGAGCTACCGAATCTACTACGTGCTGCTCTGTGGCATCGTGCTTGTACTGCTCCAGGTGCGCGGCACACCGTCCTTCATGGTACGCGATACCCCATACCGCGTACCTGCATACGGCGGGCCGATCGAAATCGCAAGCTTCTGGGGCAGCGAAGTGGCGTGCGACCTCGTGACGCTGATCGGGATGCTCACGGCCGTGAGCTTTGTCTTCGGTCTTTTCATGCTCTGGAGTCGATACGGATATGTCGCCAACAACAGCATCATGCGCTTCCTCCAGCAGCGTTACGTGCTCTGCGGCTGGGACGGACTGCTCGCTGCCGACATCCTCGGTCTCGACCCGTACGTCGACGATGTGCTCATGGACGGTCACGCATACACGCAGTTCTCGCTCGGCTCGCTTCTGCAGTTGCTGTACCTCGCCGGTCCCAGCGGCTACGTGCACTTGGCCGGCGACTACATCTTCCACGACAACGGCTTCTCCAAGGACCCCGTGCGGTTTGCGTACCCGATCCAAAAGGCTATGGATATGGGGCTCTTCAACACGGGCAAGGGGTCGGTTGGCACGAGCAGCCTGCCCACGACGGCTGTGACCGAGGGCGGCGGCGTGAGCCAGAAGCACGTCAACGGCGGCGCCTCGGTGACGCATCTCGCACGCGCCAAGGAGCCGACCGCGACTTCGCTGGCCGGCAAGCGCAGCATCTTTGAGCGCAAACTCCGCGTCGTGAGCGACGGCTACTGGGGCAAAATTCTCTTCATCGACGCCAAGCAGCCCGGCCAGATCAGCGCCAACAAAGAGACCGGCCAGCGCGAGTACGAGGTCGTGGACGCGCTGACGACCATGTCGATCCTCGACATCAAGTACCTCATGGGCCGCGAGAAAAAAATCCGCGTCCAGTAAGCAGGCTGGACTTTCCCAGCGCTCTTGGAAGAAGGACCAACACACAGTAGTACCATGCAACGTGTTGTCACAAGCCCTTTTTATCCGATTATGAACAGATATTTGCTGTCATAAGAGACAAACATGGATCTATTCTACACAGAGTGATGGTCATGCCTGTCAAATCGCCTCGGACGCTCCTTGAATGGCGTCGAGAGAGAGATGTATTTTCGTCGCGATGGTCGGCATAGTCGTCGGATGAATAACGAACTACACCCATCCATCGCGGCCCGCAACTCTCCCTGTCGCCCATGGCGGCACCGCGCCCCACCGAAACCGTAGCCATCGCTCCGTACGCGCTCGCTCCGCGCGACGCGCTGCCGGCGCTCGTGTCGCGCGTTCGGACGGTGGATGCACCGCATGCGCCACGCCATCGCGCCGTGCTACGCCGTCGCCGTGGCGCTGCGCGTCGCGTGCTTTTTCGTGTCGACGGGCCTCGCGGCCGTGCTCGTGCCGCTCTCGGCGGTGCTCACGCTGCCGGCGACGCTGCTCGTCACGCTGTCGCTGCGCGTGGCGCTCGTCGCCGTGCTCACGCGGCGGTTCGAGTTTCGGTATTTTGTGTTTCTCAACACGCTGTGGATCGCGGCGTTTGCGCGCAGCCTCGTGGGTGACGCGAGCAGCCGGCTCGGCGCCGTGCGCCTCTGGGTGCTGCCGTTCATGTGGATCGAGTTCACGAACGCGACGCTCTTGGACGCGTACTTTCTCGAGATCGACGCGATCGTGTACGCCGCCGTGGTCGCGATCGTCTAGCTCGTGGCGCTCAACGCCGCGCTCGTGCTCGACCTCATCGACGGCGCGAACCACGTCGTGCTCTTCCGCACGCGGCTGCGAAGCCCGTCGACCCGGGATGTCGCGCTGTTCACGTCCAGCGCGGTGGTGTTTTTGATGGCGCGGCTCGTGTATCGACACCGCCACCAGATCAAGCTCCAAAGGACCCGCAACTGGAAACGGAGCCATTTACGCAGTGCACCCGTGGAGGCGACCGAATGTGTGCAGGCGATCGCGTTCCGCGCCAAGCTCGTGTTCGTAGAAACAACCAACTCGCCTCCACTGCTGCGCAATGCAAACGGCCACCATTTCGCCTCGCCCTGGGCCACACGACGAGCCATTCAGCCAGAGCAGAGCCACTTGACATCGATGCTATCGGCCGTCGAGTCGGTGAACTTTCGCGACCCTCGAGCGCTGGGCTGGTGTAGTTTCAGTGGCGTACCACGTTTCTCCTCCGACAAGATGGTCTTGCGAATGGCAGCTACCTGCGCGGTCGTGTCTGTTGCGTGGAGTCACAGCTCATTTCAATTCCCTAGTGTGAGCGAGGAACCTTCGACCAACCTACCGGTGGCGACGTGCATCACACTCGTGTCTACGCTCGCGCTCCTCGCAGTGTGCGCGCGCCACTACAGCGTACAGCTGCTCAAGCGCTGGGCGACCTCGTTCGACTGTGTCATGTTCTCGCTCAAGCTCACCGCGATCCATGTGTGCGCGTGCGATATGCTCTACTGGAATCTACAGCCGTCAACGCTCGTGGTGTGCTCGTGGCTCTGGTGGCACTGGGTCATCACGCTGGATGCACTTCCGCCCGTGAGTAAGCGCCGACTGGGGGTGCGGCTGCGTTGGTGGGTCGCGCCAAGTTTACTGGGTTTTGCCGCCATCCAGGCCATGTTCACATACGAGCTACTGTTTGGAAGCCGTTTGGAGCTCAGAGACCGAGAAATCTTTCGTCTCCAAGTCCAGCGGAAAGACAGTACTCATTGGGTGGTTCAGAGGGTCTCTCCATTCTTGCTAAGATCTCAGTGTGGATCTGGACGTGGCGGCTCGTGTTCCGCGCCATCAAGGCCGAAAGCGACTCTGAGTTGCTACTGTTCACTGGTGCTGTTGAATACGACCGGCCGCTCAGAACGCGGCGGCAGATCCAAGGAATCCCTCCGGTTGAGCCAGTCTTACAAGCCCAGCCGTGAAGAATGGCCCAACCAAACAGAGTCACTGTTGGGTTTGTTATGACAAGAACCAATTCTAAGTGCAAGCAGGGATCATTTGCGTGGGGGGGATTGGAGCTGTCATGCTTCACACGTTAGATGATGTGTAGCTTCTTCTCTTTGCTGCCCAAGATTCCTTTGATGTCAAGAATTGTCATGGTCGTGAGCGCATCCGTGACTTCGTATTCGCGCTGGCCCGTTTCTTTGTTTGTGGTCATCTGCCCCGGCGCCCCAAGATCGATGAGCAGCACGCGACCGAAGTACCCTTCGCTGACGACGCGCAGTTGACGGTCAAAGATGCTTGTCTTGCCGATAGCTGTGACGCCTCCGAGCTCAGCTTTCGGTCTGACTGCGTACGACGCTCCCGCATGGGATTGCGATTGCGACGTGTCCGCCCCCTTACTCGTAGAGGACCCATTCCCTGTCGCGATGAGGCCCATCGACATGGCTTTGGCAACGGCATACCTGAAGCGAAACGGCTCTTGGGTGAAGCCGCCGTCGTGGAAAATATAATCGCCGCCGAGCTGCACGGCCCCACTCGGCCCTGACATGTAGAGGAGCTGTAGCAATGAGCCAGTCGACGTCTTGGTATGAGCAAGCCCGTCGATCACAACTCCCTCATCGTATGGATCCAAGCCCAGCAGGTCTGCGGCCATAAAGCCGTCCCAACCGGAGATCCAGAATCGCTTTTGCAAAAGCCGCATGACGCTGTTGTCGCAGACCAATCGGTACTTCGTATACAACAGGGCGAGACCGAAGACCTGGCCAGCGATCGTGAGAATCGCCAGTAATGTCGTCAAGTCGCACGCAACCTCACTTTGCCAAAAGCGGGAGATTTCGATGATGCCTCCGTAGGCCCCGACTTTGTAGGGATTCGCGCGCACCTGGAACGATGGATTTCCCTTGATCTGGAGAAGGATCAGAATGATGGCGAACATCATCACGTTGTAGATCCGGTAGCTCACAAACATGGACGCACTGTCGATGGCCCATTCCATTTTCTCGCGCGTCGTCGACCGAATGAGACGTAGCGAGCGCAGCAACCGCGCGAAAGCTTTGAGGAGGAGTCGAACGAGCGTATGCGCGAGACACATCATCCAACTCATACGCGTGATCGACTCGCAGACGAAGATGAATGTCACAAACGTGAACTTCATAATCATGAGCGACGTTGCGACCTGGAAGATGACGTACATGAGTCGAACGTTGGATACGGCGTTGAGCATGCTGAGCCACATGTATAGCCAATGGCTCATCCACACGTCCGACCCAAGCAGCATCGAACCCTTGAACGTGATCACGGCGCGCTCGTTCTCCGACACAAAGATGATCGCCGGCATGAACGGGATCAAGAACCGCATCCACTTGCGGTTCGCGTCAAAACGCACGGCATGAGGAAGATAGCGAGCCGTGTTCGAGTGGAACAGCGCAAGCAAGAGTCCGCGGATGATCATCACGACCGTGACCAAGCTATGGAGCCAGCGGATCAGGAATGGCAACCACGTGTCGGGTGGGAGCATGACATACATATCAGCAGCTTCGTCGACGTTCACTGACTGGAAAAGTGTGGTTAGTTTATCGGAGGACTGAACAAGCGGCACGCCGTGGCAGTCGCTGCTTTGGATGGTAACGTGCCACGCACCGCCCGACCAGTACGTTTGATGCGCGAGCAGGTCGGCCTTGAAGCTGAACTGCGCGAGTGGGCGTCGATCGCAACGCAAGAATGGAATGCCCTTGGCGCCGAAGTCCTTGGGCACGAGCAAGCGCGCCGACTGGTCGTTTCGCAGCTTGTCGAAGTTTTCGAGCACGTACTGGTGGCACAGCGTCGCGTTTCCTTGTCGATCGGCGATACACTTGTCGCGCCAAGCCGGTTTCACAGTGACAACTTGGCAGTTCGGAGTCGACATGCTGTAAACGTAGATCTGCACACGGCGCGGTCCCTTACCCCAGTAGTCGTCGTTGTAGCTGATCAAGAGCGGCGCCGAGTTGGTGTTGATGTTGGTGCATACGCTGCGGTACTCTCCGATTGACTCGGGGTCGCGCCGCGGTGTCTTGATGAACGTGTAGTCGGCAAGCTCGACGGGAGTCGGAAGATTGTGGAGACGAAAGTGGTCGGGCTCTGCGATCTCCGTGTTAACAGAGCCTTCACGCATCCGCTGGCGGATATAGTCGTAGCGGCCGGTTACGTACGCCGCGATCGGGTCCTCGCGCAAGCCTGTGAAGATCATGAGTAACGTCGAGATGATGTTCAGCAGGACGAGCATGAGCTTGACCAGCGACCATCGTGCTCGACAACGTAGCGCCATTTCTTGCCGCACCCGTGTCACGTGAGGCGTACACTCGAGTGCAAGTGGCGCACACCAGTGGCGATGAGTCGAAGTACGCACAGCGCCTATGAATTCGACTGAGGAAAGTATCCGGTTTGACTCCACGAAGCGTTGCTTTCACTTTTGTGGGGTTAGCTCCGGACATGACGCGGCCTTTCATCGAGCTATCTTGGAACGCCTGGCGCCGTTTCATTCTCTCGTATGGATCAGCAGTCGCCATCCATGATCCGATTATGGCCTTTGGGTTGGCAACGGAATCTTCCTGCGACCAACCGGTTGGCTCGAGATTCAAATGTGAAGAGGACTGGGCCTCTGGGTTTCCTGCTGCATCGAGAGGCTACACCGCCCCTTCGTGTCCGCATTTCGTGAACCAACCCAGTGATCACTTGTTCCGATTTGTTCCTGGCAACTTCCGTCAAGTGCTGTCAGATGATACGAGTTTCCACGTATCGACTTGGTGCAGCTTCGCTCGCGATTTCCATAAGCTGTTCCATCCACATCCAACTGCACACTATCATGCGGCGCGGTCAATGAGGTTTGGTGGTCAACATGTGACCAGTTGGCTGTCCGAGCGCATTTGGTCTCTGTCGTGTTCGAATCTGTACGAACGAACAAGAAAGTCCACCTCCCATCCTCGCGCTTTCGTGGGGAGTCGGCTTCGCGCACATGAATGTTCACTTCGTGAATCCAAGGACCCCTTGGCGCGGGTATCGTGTTCGCCATGGTGTGATCGAGGTTGCTACAGAACCCCGATCTTTGCAACTCTCTTCTCGGAACCAACTCCAAGCTTGCCATACCATCTCAAATCCATTTCCGTCCACGAAGTATCATGCTTTCTTCAGGATCAGGGTGGTGCTTTGATCTGTGCGTGGCTGCTAAGCGTCCCAAGAACTAAATTTGGTTCGAACCTCGACGTGACGGAAAATGCCAATAATTATTCTTCGAGCGAGGTTTCCAAGTGTTGCGTCGCACGAGGCGCACCAAGAGTGGATCGTGTTTTCTTATCGCACGAGCACGGTGCCCCACCACACGAACCCGCAGAAGCTATTAAATAGCTCAAGAACAAAACCTATCTCACCACGGGAGATGAAAATCGTGGTTGGGGATCAGAAGTGCTGGTGGAAGGAACTTGGCCGACTGACCCTGTGTGCGCGAGCAAACCCATCTCTTCTCACCACTCTCGGTTGCACTGTCGTCGTGTGACGTGGTCAGGATGGGATTCAAGTTGTATAAACGATGGCCGCTGGTCAAGGCGCTGCTGCTCATGCTCAACATCATGGCGACGTTCATGACGCTTTTCACGGGCCTCCAAGATTTGCCCGCGGTGGCTGCGATCACGGGGCGGTATGCGTTCTTCCGCCAGCGTCTCGCGACTGGTTCCATTAGCTACGCGATCGCCGAGCCCGAACACTACCGCCTGGAAGACATCCCGTCCCCGCAGGAGCTAGCCTCGTACACGATCGCGACGGCCCCGCAGCGTGACACCAAGTCATTTGGCGAGGACCGCAACACGTGTACCAACATCAACACGCTCGCAGCGCCTATCTTGCTCAGCAACTTTGACGACTACTGGGGCACGGCATCGCGGCGCGTCCAGATCTACATCCACAGCATCTCGACCCCGAACTGCGACGTGGTCACGGTCAAAACGGCCTGGCGCGACCAGTGCGTCGCCGAGAACGGCGGCGACGCAAAACGATGCCACCAGTTTGTGCTCAAGAACTTTGACGCGCTTCGGTTCAACAAGACTGTGCGTGCGAGTGCGGTGAAAGACTTTGGTACACGCGGGGTACCGTTTCTGAGGTGCCTCTCTCGTCCACTCGAGCCCTTTGGCTTCAAGAGCGATTTACTCGCGCACCAGACGTATTGGTCAGGTGGTGCATGGCACGTCACGATCCAGAGCAGTGATTGTCGCGGCGTGCCGCTCGTACAGTCACCCGATCTTCGGTACGCGCTTTTTCAAGTCAAGAGCGTCGACGACGCAGCGAAAATGGTCATGCTACTCCCGCCCGGCGGATGGTTCGCGACGCTCGTGCAGTGGGCGCACAGCATCCTATCACTCGTGCTGATCGCGCACGGCCTTGTGGCATTGCTGTTCCGATCACGGCTCGTGCGGTATCTGCCCGAGGGCGTGCGGTTCCGTGGCTCGCTCAAGTGGCTCCGCTTTGTGGTTCCCTTCATGCCGCTCATCACGCAAGTGGCCGACAACGAGCGCGCCGTAATCAACTTCAAGGGCTCACTGCTGGTCGCGTCGGACCTGTGGATGACCCACTGGCTGTACATGTGGCTCAGTATGCTCGACGCCGTCGTGAATCTCCGCGGCGCGTACGTGGCGCTACAGCTCTCTACGTCGCTGCTCGTGCAACGCGTGACGGTCGATAGCTTTGTGTTTTTGTGCGGCGCGATCACCAAGATCGCGTGGATCATGTGCATCGTCCAAACGGTGCTGCGTGTCCTGCTCAAGCTCGCAGTGCGGTGTCTACGCTCTGTGAGGCTCATCCGCTCGACGACCCGCGAAAATATTGAGCGGAGCGTCGACAGCGCCGCCATGTTTCTCAGCTACAGGCTCTACTACTTGATGTTGTGCATCATACTGTTTGTGCTCATCCAAGTGCGCGGCTCGCCGTCGTTCATGGTGCGCGCGACGCCGTACCGCGTCGGCGCCTACGGCGGCGTCGTCGAGATCGCCCACTTTTGGGAGAGCGAGCTTGCGTGCGATCTCGTGTCGCTGCTCGGCATCCTCACGCTCGTGAGCCAGCCGCTCGGGTTTGCGCTGCTGTGCACGAAATACAGGCACGCCGCCAACAACAGTCTCATGCGGCTCATGCAGAAGCGCTACGTAGTCTCCGGGTGGGACGGACTTCTCGCGGCCTCGATGCTCGGGTTGGACCCGACTGACTCGGACTTTGTGGTCGACGGCTACGGATTCTCCAAGTTTTCGCTTGGCTCGCTGCTCCAGCTGCTCTACCTTTCTGGACCCAGTGGGCTCGTCCACTTGGCGGGCGACTACATTTTCCACGATGGCGGATTCACGAAAGACCCGGTGCGGTTCACGTACCCGATCCAGACGGCCATGTCCATGGGGCTGCTTGTCAGCGCGAGCGGCTCGAGTATGAGCGGGACCGCACCGACCACCAACACGACCCAAGTGCCGAACTCTCAGAACCGGTACCAAGTGCAGCCAAACAGACGCGACTCGGAGACGAGTGTGCCAGTGAGCAAGCACGAATCCGAGACGAGTGTGCCGGTGCCAAAGCGGAGCATCTTTGACCGCCGCCTGCGCGTCGTGAGCGAGGGCTACTTGGGGAGACTACTGCTCGTGGATACCGAGCAACCCGGGCAGCTCAAGACCAATAAAGAAACGGGCCAGCGCGAATATGAAGTGATCGATGCACTCACGACCATGGGTATCCTCGACATCAAGTGGCTGCTGGGTAGCGAGAAGAAGATCCGCGTGCGCTAGCCGGCGTACGTTGAATGATCCACCCGCTTTTAATCAGAACTGCTTCCTTGAGGCTACCATTCACTTGTTGACATCAATTCGTGGACGGTGGCATGGTCCGCGTCTCGAGTTGCGCGATCGCGGCCGCCACGAAGATGCTGCAGATCTTGGCAGAGTAGGCGTCCATGAGCGTCTCGTTCTGGAACTCGAGCCAGATCAGTGGTAACACGCAGACAAGAGTGTCCACTAACATGAGCGCGACCCGCCATAAGAGCATCTCCGTCACATTGACCCGGAACTGTACCCGCACGATAGAAGCCGCCCGATGTGAGCCGGTGCGTAGAAGCTCACGACCGGGCAACAACATTAACTCGTTGGTTGAGCAACGCTTTGCGTGCGCAGAACACGTGCATAGCGCCAAGACGCCTGAGCGACCCCTCTTTGTCGGACTTCCAGGAGGGTCGTTGCTCGAAAGGACCGTCTTCAGGTTACTTGGATCTGGCATTCGCTCTGAGCCGCTGGGACTCGATCGAATCCGTCAATTCAATCGCATTCATGTGTGCCGATGACACTGATTGGCGTTATCGCCGCTTCCCGCAGCTGGCGTTCGTCCCGAATCTGTGTGATCGCTGGTGCACCTGCCTCGCCCGATGGATGAGGTGCCTCAGAAACGTTCGTAACAGGCACGGCGACTAGTAGCAGATGGCTTGCTTCCGTCACTCCAACGCTGGTTCCCCGCGCTCTGATGCCGGAGTGTTCACACGGACAGCCCGCGCTCTGATGCCGGAGTGTTCACACGGACAGCCCGCGATCTGATCTGCCGATGCCGTTGAAGACGTAGGACCAGCGGTTCATTCAACCCCACTCCGTCGCGTTGCCTATCAGACTGTATCTGTACTTGTTCTGCTGTTTCGAATCGATCGGACCGTCGCTTGCCTTTCTCCTCGGCGGCAGTGAAACAGCGGGCCGCGGGCACCTAAAAATAGGCGGCGGTTCTGTGCCGATAGGCCCGCGACCCCATTCAAAGCAACGACAAAACTCCCGGCCCAACACCAGACAATCCTCGTCCTCGCGCGGCCTCGCAGTTGCCCCCAGTCGAACGAACCCTCGCCTCTCTTCCAGATAGCAAGAGGCGTCTCGAAGGCGTCACGAAGCTACCCCCTCCTCCGGACCATCAGGCAGTGTGGCATTTCGCTGACGCACTTCGCAACGCAACGAACCGAACGCATCACACAGCCGTTACCCAAGAAGACAAGGCTCCACTGAATCCACGATGCCGCTCTCGCGGAAGGCGCCGACAGTGCGGTGGTCCTTCGTGAAGATCCTGCTCGTGTTCCTGAACGTCGTCACGACCTTTTTGACGCTGCTCACGGGGCTCTGGTACACGCCCGTGGTCACGACGGCCACGGGCCGCTATGACTACATCCGTCGGCGTCTGCTCTCGGGCTCGATCAACTGGGGCATCGTCGAGCCGCTCCACTTCCGCCTCGAGGACTTTGCCAACCCTGTCGAGCTCGCCGACTTCCAAGTCGCCCCGGCGCCGCGCCGCGACCCCACGTCGTTTGGCGAGTACCGTAGCGTGTGTACAAACATCAACACCATGTCGGCGCCAGTCTTGGTCAGCTATTTCGACGACTTCTGGGGCAAGGGCGCGCGCCGTGTGCAGACCAACATGTACAGCATCTCGGCACCCAACTGCGACGTCGTGACCGTCACGCCAGCGTGGCGCGACAAGTGCGTGGACGACCACGGAGGAGACGCCAAGCGTTGCCACGAATATGTGCTCGAGCATTTTGACGCCGTCCAAAAGGACAAGACTGCGCGAGCCTATGCGTTGGACGACTTTGGCACGATCGGCGTGCCGTTCCTGAGGTGTCTCTCGCGCCCGCTGGAGGCGTTCCCGTTCCAGGCGGATCTGCTCTCGTACGAGGCCATCTGGGCCGGCAGCGACAACCACGTGACGATCCAAACGAGCGAGTGCCGCGCCGAGCCGCTCGCGCAGTCGAAAGACCAGTGGACCACGCTCTTCCAGTCTGTGAACCTGGACGAGGGCGCGGACATGGTCATTCTGATGCCGCCGGACGGATGGGTCGGCTTTCTCATCCTCTGGGTCCACAGTATCGCCACGGTCATCGTGGTCTCCCACGGCATGATCCTCGCGCTCCTCCACTCGAGCTCGGCCGAGTACCTCCCTGAGGGCGTGCGCTTCGGCAAAGATCGCAAGTGGCTCCAGTACTTGATGCCGTTCATGCCGGTCCTCTCGCAGTTGTCTGCCAACGAGCGCGCGGTGATTACGTTCAAGGGTGCGCTGTTTGTGGCGTCGGACGTGTGGAAGACGCACTGGATGTACATGTGGGTCAGTGTGCTCGACGGCCTCGCGCATTTACGCAAGATGTACGTCACGTTTCAGCTCGCGAGCATGCTGCAGTTCACGCCAGAGACGTTCATCTACCTGTGTGGTGCGATCACCAAGATCACGTGGGTCATGTGTTTTGTTGAGACCATGCTACGCATTCTGGTCAAGCTCCTCGGCCGCTGCTTGCGGTCTCTGCGTATCATCAGTCCTGCGACGCGTGCGCGTATCGAGTGGGACATTGACGGTATCTCCATGTTCCTCAGCTGGCGCATTTTCAACCTCATCCTGAGCGTTATCATCTTTTTGTTGTTCCTCGTCAAGCCAACGCCGTCGTTCATGAAACCAGCGGATCCTCCAAAAGTCGGGGTGTACGGTGGTTCGATCAAGATCGCTGACTTCTGGGGGAGCGAGCTCGCGTGTGATCTTGTCATGTTGCTTGGTTTGCTCACGATCTCGAGTCAGATCATCGGGCTGTTATTGATTACGTGCACCAAGTACAAGTACGTCGCGGACAACAGCATCATGAGGCTGCTCGGAGACCGGTACTGGCTGTCAGGATGGGACGGGCTCATGGCGGCAGATATGCTTGGTCTGGATCCGACCTACAAGGACTTTCTGATAGACGGCCAAGGCCACACCAAGACGTCGATCGGCACGCTGCTCACACTCATGTACCAGTCCGGCCCGAGTGGGCTCGTCCAGTTGGCCGGAGACTACATCTTCCACGATAGTGGCTTCTCGAAGGACCCAATCAAGTTTAGCTACTCGATCCCGAAGGCGCTTTCCATGGGGCTCATTCGCAACGCCAACGGTCCGACTCTGAGCGTCCGCGGCACTACAACTGTGGCCCCGCTGCTCGGTCCGTCGTCTGCGAACGTCGCGCGACCACGCAGTGAATTCGGTGGCGGCAAGAGCGAAGCTGCGAGAAGTGAAATCAACGGCAAGAGCGAGCGTGGCGACGGCACGATTGGCCCCAACGCCACGTCCACACCGGCGCCCGTCACGAAGAGTAGCATCTTTGATCGCCAGCTGCGCGTCGTGAGCGAAGGTTACTTTGGCAAGCTACTGCTTGTCGACATTGCGCAGCCCGGCTCGGCCACGACCAAAAAGGAGACTGGGCAGCGCGAGTTTGAGGTCGTCGACGCGCTCACGTTGATCACGATCATGGACATCAAGTGGATCCTCGGCAACGAGAAAAAAATCCGCGTGCGCTAGACAGACCACGACACGAAAGGCGTTCATGGGAGCACCTGTATTTACTGAATCAGGAGGGGAAGCGGAAGCAAATTCCCAGCGCGTAGTATAAGCCTTAGACAGACTTGCACATACCACTACCCGTGTGCTACCCGCGTTTCACTTGCTTGGAGCGCACCCACGTCCGGGTTCCCTAGGCTTTTGATCATCGAAAAACAATGGGAAGGCGCTGCTGGGAACGTTCAAAATAAGGTGTGTTTAAAGAATTTAGCAATTGCGGCGACTCCCTTTCCTCCACGTTCGTCACAAACGACCAAACAAACGCGGGCGTGGCGGTGGAGAAGCAGCAAGTCGCTTGCGGGAATACAACTTCTATCCGCGAGAGCGAAACTGAAAGCGGAGCTGACGGGGGTCGTGAGCTTCCTCCTGCGCGTAAAAGTACGAGCTCCTATGAAAACATCATGCGCGGGAGGAAGCGCGGTAGAGAGAGAAACGTAGACGGACAGCGGACAGTGGTCGAATCACAAGAAAGCATGGGGCGTGAGAAGAGCTCTCCTCTTCCACGCCGGCCGGACGAATCGTCGTCGGTCTGCTCCCGTTCTCAGATCCACTCGTTCTCGGGCTTGTCGAACAACCGCTTGGTCGCCGAGTCGGACCGGCGCGTGCGCGTCGAGGGCTTGTCCGGGTGGAGCACTTCCTCCAGCGCGCTGATGGCTTCCTCGTACAGCAGCGTCGCGCGCGACGAGCGGCGCTCAAACTCCTCCGAGATGCTGTTCCGCTGCGAGCCGCTGCCACCCGTGAAGCTGTTGCGCTGCGAGCCGCCGCCCGTGCTCGTAAAGCTGTTGCGCAGACTGCCTCGATGGTGCGGGTGGTCCTCGTCGTCCGTGTCGTGGCCCTTTTTCTCTTCGTCCTCGTCGTCGGTCTGGTTCGAGTCCGACTGGTTGCCGTCCGACGACGCCGTGAGCGACCTCCGCGAGCGGCTCTTGGGGCGGCGGTTGTTGTGACCGTGGTCGTCGCCGTCGTCGTCGCCCAGCACCGAGTGGACTTCGTCGTACTCTTCGTCGCTGCTGTGGTCCTCGCCGCGGCTCTTGGCGTGGAGCAGCACCTCGTGCGAGTGGCGCTTCATCTCGAGCAGCTGCGCGCGCAGAAAGCTCTGCTGGCGCTGGAGACCGGCGCCGCCGTCCGTCTTGGAGACCGAGCCGCTCTGGCTCAGCGCGCTGCTCGAGCCCGAGGCCGTGAGCGACGCTGAGCTCGGCTTTTTCTGGCGCCGCAGCCGTTCGGCCTCGGCCGCGCGCTCGTCCTGCTCGCGGATGTACTGGGTCTTGTTCTTCTTGAACTTGTTGATGAACCACGACGAGAACTTGCGCTCGGCCTCTTGTTTTTGCTTTTCCACCTGTTTCTGTAGTTGGGACGCCATGGTCGAATCGTCCGGATCGACGGATGGATGGATCGACGGAGCTTGCCAGACAGACGCGTGTGTGGAGGGGGGCAATACCAGCACCGGGGCCGGGAGCCGAAGACGCGACGCGTTTCTCGATCCGACTCGGACGGTCCTTCTTATTCGAACGGAGCCAAGTGAGTTGTGGGTGTCCCAGCCGGGAAGAAGGGAAAAAGGGGGGGGGGGG